>APFE031331935.1:0-13813 GCA_000404065.3 Pinus taeda | reverse complement strand
ATAAACAACACAAAACCGTTCCGTAGTTGATTAAAGAAAGACCAGATAAGCGCTCCATTCCCCTAGTTGGAAGATAAGGTAAGGTTCGCCCACCATTCGGGTCATCGAACAAAGGAAAGGAATACCTATCTGTAAGGTAAGGGTATAGATAGGCAAGATTTCTTTTCTTTGGTTTAAATAGGCCGCGCCATTTCGCCTAGCAATGTGGTTATCAGAATAGCAAGGAAAATAAATAGGTCATGCCATTTCGTCTTTCTAAAATAAACAATTAAACATCTACAGAACAGGGCAATCAACAAAAGAATACTAACCTTGTTTCTTAGGCATCTTCCTTTTGCAGCGGTTGAAACTCTGGAAACTTCTCATTCTCTGCTCCAAAAGCAAACACTGGAAAAGCTGCTCTAGCTTCTGTATATGAAATAATTCCAAATCATCCGATCAGAAACAAAAGAATTTAAAAAAATAATTAAAAAATGTTCAACCACCGCTGCATATTCTCGTCAGCCACAACTTTCTCTCTCAATTAACACAAATCCACAGAGACATAACACAAACATTTACACACACGACACATTTATGGAGCGCTCCGTAAGACAGACAACTTTACATCACATCACAGTGTTTCAGAGAGAAATAAAGAGCTAACAGAGTCCACTCCATGCTTAACCTGTTGAATCATTCAACAGAGAAACAAAATTCATCAGGTTACTCAAAATTCCCCGTGGAATGAATTAAAGGGACAAACCGATTAAACCAAGGGAACAGAAAATTACCCCAATCGCCTGCTGCCTTTCCTTCACTCTGGTTTTTGGAGGTGTAAAAATTCCTCCTCTGAGCACAACATCCTCTCCATTGACAATTAATATCACTCTTCATTCATCAATTGCCAGTCGCTACTATATAATCACTCAAGCATCCCTGAAAGGACAGCTAGAATTTCGTTTTAAGCTCTTTTTTTTGTTTTTTTACCTTTGTGTCAAGTTGTTAAATCAATCTTTTAATCACCATTGCTTAAACCAATCTTTTAATCACCATTACTTAAACCAATCTTTTAAACTGACCTGAGTTGTCATGTGCTTTCCTGCTTTTACATGAAAAGCATTCGTTCGAGTTTTCATATGTGGCCGAGAACGTGCGCCGGCATTGGTATTGAGCACATAACAATGTTCCTTTTAAACTATGGTTCAGCGTGTTTATGGCATGGAAGAATCATTTATCACCTTTTAAACTATAGGCCAGCTTGTTTAGGGCAGGGAAGAATCATTTATGACTAAATTTCAAAGAATAATGATATTAATATTAATATTAAATCAATCGTAAAATATATCATTATCAATAATAATATATAGATTGTTGATGTCACATTAAAAATTATTAAGAATGGAATTATACGAGATTAAAGAAGTAAATTAAAAAATCAATAAAATTATTTTTATAAGAATTTTGTTGGTAGTTCATATGAAATTAGGGTTTTGCAGCTATAATTTTATGTGAGGTTTGGGTTTTATTGGATGGAAGATGATTTTTAATAAATGTTGTCATTACTTTGGGATAGTAAGGGTTTATATCGCACTAATCAAATATCAGTTAGAAAGATGATATATTTAATTATAAATATAGGAATTTATACTTCCACTTTTGGGACGCATGGTAGAAATGGCCCTCGAGAAGGCTACCTGGTTATTAACCTCTCATTCCATTACAAAACTAGACAATTGTCTCCTTGGTCTTTCATGCATGGTATGTATTTTATATATAATTTAAAAGTAAGTTTCTTAAAATAATTTTCTAATTTTCTGTAAAAAAAATTAAAAAAATTTATCTTTTAATAGAATACTATAGAGTGTAAGGTTTATAGTGGTGGCAGGCCTTGGAATGAACATTTGTGCTTGTAGGTGACTTGTCAATCTTGCGCTAGAATCGTGTTGACATACAAGCACATGGACGTGAATAGTTGTAAACTTCAACAGAATATTAGAAAATATTTTTTTTTAATATATAGTATTTTTATTTAATGCAATGTTTTGTATTAATCTTTTTATAATAAATATTAATTCATAAACCATTTAATTAGGTATTTATAAATATAAATTTATAACCTATTTACCTAGATATTTGATCAATATGAATTTATAATCTACTCAATTAAATATTTAGTAAGTATAAATTTATAACTATTCAATTTGGTTAATAAATTGAAAAGCATTTGTTCAATTTTGTACATATAGTAAGCATTTTTTAAATGGTTACTAGTAACCTATTTGAATTTAAAAATAATTTGGGGTGAGGCGATGAAAGCGGTAAGGCGTTGTTGAAACTGCTCAGCTAAAAATTTTGATTATGGAATTTGGGTAGCCTTGGTTCTCCCACTTTCAATCCCATGTTCAAAACTACACAAACTCAGATATTGCAGACAAGGATTCTTTAAACATGATTTTAAAGGCAAGAGAGGGTCACACCTCCTTCTGGAATGCTCTTGCTAGTATGTATTTTCAATGGGAAGGAAAATTTGGTACAAAAGGAGGATCCTCAAGTTATTCTTAAATGCTTATTTTGGGAGATAAGTGTAAAATGAGTCTACAAGGTCCATGTATCCCTAAGGCCGCTCAGACCCTTAGATCTATCACTCCTACAATATGTCTAGAAGAGCACGGGAAATGCATTGCAGATCGTGATTTTATATGTAAGTGTGTAGCAATTTGACCCGTGAAGAAGGAATTGAAGCATTGGATACAACATAACTGATTTTATATGTAAGTGTGTAGCAATTTGACCCGTGAAGAAGGAATTGGAGCGTTGGATACAACATAACTGGAAACCAAAAGGAGTGGTGGATTTGGGACTGGGACCGAAAGGTGTCTTCACACTCATCTTTTCTCACCTTGAAGATAAAGGTAGGATCTTTGAAGGGAGATCATACTTCCTTAATAATGTGGGTCTCTACATTAGGCACTGGGAAGCTTGTTTCAACCCACATAAGGAGAAATTCATAGAAGCACCGATATGGGTAATATTGTACTCTTTACGAGTAGATTTATGGATACCAAAAATTCTAAAAGGTATAGGGAAAGCACTAGGATTTTTTTTCAAGGTATCAAAGGTAACAAAAAGAGGTAAAAACATATCATATGCTAGGTTAGGTGCGTATATGAAAATATCTCAACCATTATCATATTATATAGAGTTGGACTATCATTGAGAGATCTGGAAACAACCTCTATATCATGAGTGTGTTTCATTTAGATGTAGAATTTGTCATGGGCATGACCACTTGATAAGAGAGTGTCCACTAAGAACAAAGGAACGAGCTTGCGGTGGTCAAATGTAAAATGATGGTTTCAATAAGGTCGCTACACAGAGACAAACTCACAAGAACTGAACCTCTTATAATATAAAGGGGTTGGAGGGGAAGAATTTATTTTCCGCACTGGAGGATATGGAAGAAGACTCTCAGAACATAGAAGCCATCGATCTGAATATTATTCCCACAAATTGAACTCTAGACAAAAGGTGTGCTAAAATGTAAGTTCAAAGAGGAGGAAGATATACAAGGTAGTTTTGACTTTTATTCACTACCAGGTTTTGAGGAAATATCTCCTTTACTAAAGAAAAATTCATCAAACCTCTCAGATGAAGAGAGGGTATTAGCTACACCGGTGAATGATTAGGTGCAATAAGAACTGGGGGACTTATCCAAAGAGGAAAGAGAGATCTATTCAAATGCTTATCTCAAGTGGAAAAGAAACTGATGAAACTCAATATTGGACGCAATAGATCAGTCATTCCAAGATTTTAAGGACAAGGAGAAAGAAATTACACTGAAGGACCTTATTAAAGAACATAAGAAGAAGACAAATACACTGAAGAAGGAAGCGAGACAAAACACTAGAGTGAACCAGGGTAATATAGATCAAGCAATAACTATGACAGAGAAGACATTTCCTTTTCCCAACTCATCATCACGAGAATTATTTCATGGAACATAAGAGGGATACAAACATCGATATATTAGGGGCTGAATAACAAATGAAAACATAATGATTGTTATATTACATGAAACAAAACTAATAGGGGAGAAAATGAATCAAATAGCAGGCACTTATTGGAAAGGATGTGAGTCCATGTCTCCAAATGCTACGGGTAGTGCAAGAGGCTTAGATGTTTGGTGGAAACCACATGAAGTGGTCTTCCAAGACTGGATGGCTTATGATCGAATTCTTACAGGTAGATTTAGGTATGTCGGAACAATATATATTTTTTCTATTGGTGGTTTGCAACCCTCCAGGTACAAGGGACAAGAAGGTTTTTTGGAAGCAACTACAGAAGGTGAAACAAATGATAGGAAATGTCTTATGGTTGGTCGGAGGATATTTTAATATCATAAGATCATTAGAGGAGAAAAAATGAGGCATTCATAGGTTAGACCAAGCATCCTCTGATTTTGATTGGATCATAGATATTGCACCTTATACACATTTCAACAAACAATAGGATGTTTACCTGGAATATCATCGTAGAGGCACCAATCATATAGCGTGTTGTTTGGATCATTTTTTGTTATCAAAGGAAGTTTTATAGAATGATATATTTATTGAAGCCTCAATTTTGTCTTGCATGGGGTGGCATCACTAACCCATTTGCTTGGAAACTGATCTGAAAGAAGCCCCACTAAATTAGCCTATCCGTTTTGAAAGCTTTTGGCTTCAATCCATTGGTCTTATGCATTTATTAGCCAAATGGTGGAAGGATTTGGATATTAGAGGGACCAACAAAATGAACACATTCTAGCTCAAGCTAAAATATTTGAAGGAAAGGATAAAATTTTGGAATAACCATGCCTTTTGGAATATCTTTGAAGACAAGATAGAGTGGGAAAGTAAAATGGCTAGCATCCAACAAAGAATCATTCTAGAAGGAAGAACCTCAGAGTTGATAGCATAAGAGGCACAGACCCTTCAAAATATAGAGCACAAAAGGTAACAAGAAGAGACTCTTTGGAAGTAAAATTCTAGGATACAATGGATCACGGAGGGAGATCGTAACTCAAAGTTCTTCCACAATGCTATGATTGAGCGTACAATCTTTTTCCTTCAGAGGAAAGGATGGAGATAAGAAACTACAACATTGAGATATAGAAAGTGAATCAATGCATTATTTTAATGATCTCTTGATGGAGGACAGTTCAGGAAGACAATTAGCTATAAATACAATGATTCAACACATACCAAGAGTGATTAATAGTGAGAAAAATATTGCATTAATGAGACCAATATCCACGTCTGAGGTTGAAATGGTGGTTATGAACATGCCTAAGAACAAGGCACTTGGACCGGATGACCTTACGAGATACTAATTGCAAGCATGTTGGGCATTTTTAGGCAAGGAAATTCAAGTAGTTGAGGAATCAAGATGGTTGGGATCATTTCATGCAACACTCAACGCTATGTTCCTAGCATTAGCCCCAAAAGCATGTCCCTTTGAAATTCCAGAGGCTTTCAGACCAATTTCTCTATGTAGAATTCTTTTTAAAATTATTTCTATGGTAATAGTTGATTGATTGAAACTGCTCCTTCCATTATTATTCTCCCCATCTCAAACTAGTTTTATAGAAGGGTGTCAAATTGTGGATGGAGTTATTATGGTGCAAGAAATTATTTATTCTTTGAGGCCGTAAAAATTCTTAGTTATATCATTAAACTAGACTTATCGAAGGCCCATGAAAGATTTAGATGGCAATTCTTATTTCAGGTTCTCCAAGCTTATGGTTTCTTTGAACAATGGATAGAGTGTGTGGCGTCCATTATCTCATTTTTTTCTCTATTTTGATTAATGGTTCACCCTATCATACTATTCATCCTTCCAAAGGGCTCAGGAATGGTGATCCTCTATCAACATTTCTATTTATTCTAGACATGAAAGGACTTGGTCGAATGTTTCAAAAAGCTAGTGTATAAGGACACGTCTACGACCTTTTCTCATAAGGGGTAGATCTTCCTATTTCTCATCAATGTTTGTTGACAACATTATATTATTTAGTTTACCAACCTAGAGAGAGGTGAAAAGAATGGGTAGGATTTTACATTTTTTTATGGAAGCCCCAGGAGCTATAGTGAACACTAACAAATAAGAAATGTTCTCCTTCAATTGTTCAGAGATGGTTCAAATCAGTTTAAGTCGAACCTTGGGTTTTAATAGAGGTCAAATTACTTCATAGTATTTAGGAATACCTCTTGTATTGTTATAAAATAGGGTCTCTACATGGGAAGAATTTATAGAAACAACTCATCGTAAAGTGAATAACATGAGTATCTATATTATCATTATGAGGTTTTGGCGTTGCACCTCTAGGAAACCATATATATCAAACATGCCACGAGATTTGGATGGTATTTCATGATCAAAATAGTCCTCAAATCCCTTGAAAACATAATCGTATCTATCCCTTGAATACTAAAACATCTTTTGAAAATCCATGCACTATTGGGAACTACAACACGTAAGATTATGGACATAACCATCTGCAGAATCCATTTTTTGTGATATTCAAGACAGAGTAAAATTTCTTGGTACACCTAAATGACACCCATACTCTTTGAAAAGAATTCTATATATATTGTTCACGACACCCACACTCTTTGATAGGAATTCTATTGAAAAGAGCAACACGAGCGTGGAGAAAATGTCATCAAAACTAATTTCATCGTGCTTTCTTAACAAATCAAAACATTCATTAATTTTTGTATTACACAAAAAGTTTTGTCTAAAATAGAATTGAATATGTAGCTAGCTATGTAGGCTATGTAGCTATGCGTCTTGAATTGGATTTGTAACTAGCTATGTGGGTTATGCAACTAGCTAGCTATGCATCTAGGATTGGATCTAGGGTATGTAGGCTTCTTTCCTAGTAAATGCTAGGTAGGCAGCTAGCAATGCATCTACAATTGGATTTGTAACTAGCTATGTAGCTAGCTTCTTTCCTGCTAAGCTCTACGAGGGGAATCTCTACATCTAAATGTATATTCTGGGGTTTCTTCGAGTTGTTGCTTCTAAATTGCAAAATCAACAAAAAATGTTGAGTTTTTCTCACAAATGACTAGATCTAGCTCTATATGGTTTTTTTATGTAAGGTTTTTGTCGGTGTCTATCTATATGAAGGTTTTTGGCGGTTCCTCTCAATTGATTGAGCCACCTTTTCAATCTCATGTTTAATCTACCCACACATAATATGCTACTTAATTAGAAGCTATTGGTCATGCTACGTAAATTAGTGGTTCTATGACTGGTGCTAGTGGTCTTTAAGCAACTTTAGCTTCATCAGGTTATCCACCTCACCAACTATTTATACCAAACTCTTATGGATATGTGACAATTGTTGCACAACCATGAAATGGGAGAAGGAGGATCTCAATTGGGGATTTAGAGAGACCAATGCTGTAGCAAATGGTGCAACCATGATATGTGACAATGAGGATCTCAATTGGGCATTTAGAGAGACCAATGCTATAACAAGCAACACATCCATGAAATGATAAATGGAGGGACTTAATTGGCCATTTGTAGAGACCAATGCTCTAACAAATAACACAACCATGAAATGAGAAAAGGAGGAGCTCAATTGGGAGTTTGGAGAGACCAATGCTATCAATAGCTAAACATTTTGATGGGTGGTGAGACTTATTACATGGAAATACACCTAATACCTCACATTCGGTCCATAGTCAACACTTATGTGAACATAGATGGATGCAAAGGACTAAAACTGACTCTGTTGGCATAACTATTCTACAATGGAAATGTTCTATAAACATATCAAATAGATATTCATAACTTGCAACAAGAACTAGAGGAGAACAAGGCCGTCAAACCTTGCTTCCTAGTAATCTTTCGTTTTTTTTCAAAACTCCAGAAATTGGTGGTTGCAAAAGAGCTAGAAAATCCTCATTCTCTACGGCAAAATCATTGGAAACACCACTCTAGCTCCTGTATATAAATTCCAACTCATCAGAAAAGGAAACAGAAAAAAGGGTGAGGAATGACTTTTAAAATAATTCAAGAAAGTATTTCCATGAGTACCAACTCACTCCAACTCACTCTGAAAGTATTATTTGTTGATGAAGTGAACCCTTCAACCACCCGTGCATATTCTCCTCAACTAGGACTTTCTCTCTCAATTAACACAAATCCAAAGACACACAAAATAAACGTTTACATAATTAACACATACAACTACACAACACAAATTACAAGCATAACACAACACTACAGATGAAATTGATGCATCTAACACTACACTAAAAATTTATGGAGCACTCCATAAGACAAACAACTTTACACTAAAGTGCTTGAGAGAAAAGAATACCCATGCATGCTTAATGTGTAGATTGAACAGAGAAAAAAAATTCAAGTTACATAAATGTCCAAGTAAAATGAATTAAACACACAAATTAAGGGAACATAAAATTAATCAATCTCACCCCTCCCTGGTTAACCAGTTGAATAAATAGAGAAACCAATTTTTCTGTGGAATGAATTAAAGAGATAGACAAGCAAATTGAAGGGAACAAAAAAACTACCCTATCCATGAATAATCCTTAAAGAGATAAACAAACAAATTGAAGGGAACAAGAAAAACTACCATGTCCATGAATAATCCACTCCATCGACTGCGATTGTTTTCATACTGTAAAAATTTTGATCTCTTCCTCTTCGTTCGTAAATTTACCACTCTCATTATTCATTCATCACAATGGTTGATCCCTCTAATTCTTCATTCATGAGGAGAAAGTATCTAATGACCAAGGAATTTGTGAGTTTTATGATTGCATTTTTAGACCGTTTGTGAGTTTTATGATTGCATTTTTAGACTGTTGTGTTAAAAATTATCTGTTTTATGATTGCATTTTTAAACTGTTGTGTTCAAAATTATCTTTAACAAATCTTTTAATTGCCCTTCATCAAACAACATTTTAACTTAGTATTACTATTTTATAATTTATGATATTTTCTAACACTGACCTTTTTAAAAATTATCAATATACAGTTCAATGTTGGTCCATGACTTTCAAATTTTATATTTGAAGGGTTGTAGTTTTTTTACTTGCTTCTTTCAGTTCTGTGAGTGTGCATATCAATAAATACATTTAATATTTAATATTAATGGTGCAAAGGCTAGTCCTATTATTGAGTGATATATATATAAACTTAAAACATTGAAAATTTAAATTTATTTAAAATTTGTGTAATATTTTTACATTCATTATATATATAAATATAATTAATTTTGAAAATAGTTGGTCTACTTTATATATGAAATAATGAGAACCAATATTATTATGGGTAGCAAAAAGACATTGTTAATATTACTAGTAGAGGAAGATTTTCTCTTTAGGAATGACTAGTGAATTAAAATTGTTATTGCTCCCTACTTATTTTCAAATGGACAACAATTTTTTATACATGTGCTTGGCAACTTAGTAACTTTTTCAAAGTAAAATAGATATTTGTAAGATTTAATATCAAGCTAACAAATATTTTCATTGATAGATTTTTACATCCTTTTCTTTATAATCTATTATTGTTGTAATTTTTATATTAAAAGTTTTGTTTGTAATTAATTTGTGAACGGTTTCAATGTGAAGGTAAAGATTGATTTTATTTTTTTTCCCTCGAAGCTTACACTGAGTAAGGGTTGAATTTCTCAAAGAAAAACATAGAGGATGTCTTGAAGGACGCTATTTTTGGGAGAACACATTGAGAACATTGTGAATACATTCCTAAAAGTGAGAATCTAAGATGACTCTATTTGAAACAATGTAAGCTTCCAAAGAATGTCTTGCACAAATATCATGAGCATGGAATCTAACTTGCAATGAGATAAGGTTGAGTATCTTGACTCATAGACGTCAAATATAGATTTTAATTAATTTAATAAACTGTGTTTTTTAATTAATTAATTTATTTCAACATACATATTTATAAAACTATAATAATAACTTTTACAATGGATTTAGAAGAGTGTGTATGCTTATGATGTCTAGTTTCTTAATGAAAATGTTAAATAAAATTAATAAAATTTATTGTATTGTATTGATTTTAATATTAAATAATTAATTGATATGTGTTATTACAAATTGACGCTATTATATAAATATCATGTTATTGCTTTTTACTTTATAAGGGATTTGAACCTTGAGTGTCATGGTTTGCATAATAATATAATAAAAATAATATTTAAATAATACTAGGAAACCCCATTTCAATATTTTGAAGTTAATCCTATGTTTTAAATAATAAAAAATTACTGTATAGAAAGTTCTTCTTGGTTTGGAGATGTAAAAGCTCTACTACCAGGGCTAATCACATGAAGGTGAGAGCTTATATGACCCAAAAAATGGCCCATCATTGGCATGGAACTAACCACTCACCCCACCCACACAATCCATTGTCAATGAGGCACATTCACACACATGCATACATGCACACAACAAACAAATGGTGCACACAAACATACACATACCCACAAACATTACACATATTGACTCACAAAGTGACATGTTCACACACATCACACTTACTATGAATTTTAGAATTAACATGATTTTATGCATGTGATTGAGATTGAGTATAGATATTATGGTGCTTGACAATTACATTTATTTTGTAAATTAATTAATATGTTATTAAAAGTAATAATAAAAAATTCTTTCATATCTTGAAAACAATTATTACTATTAGCAATATTTTAGAATTAATATTTTTTCCATATATTATTAAATTATATATATTACATATAAACTATATATTATATATATAATTTGCAAGATTTATTAATTATTAGGTTACAAAGTCTCTATTCATATTAGTTCTTAAAAAATGATTTTCTAAGCAAATATACATTTACTTTAATTTTAATTTAAAATAATATTTAATAATTTAATTTTCAATATTTTAATTAATTTTATATATTTTAAATTTTAATAAAAACACCATAATATAATATTGAATTTATTTTATTTATTACGATTTATAATTAATTAATTGTGGATAATAAATATAATAACAATGATATTTATATTAGTTTTCAATATTTTATATTTAAAAATGATAATATCATTATGGAAACTATGTTAGTTTCTTTTTATAGTGAATATAATTGTGAATTAATATAATATAGATATTTCACTGTTTTATTTGAAATTTAAAATAATATTTAATAACTAAGCTTAAATAGTGTTAAAATTATGTTAATTTATATTTAAAATTAATATAATGGTCTATTAATATAGATATATAACTATTTTATTTTGAATTTATTCATATTAATAACTATTATTTTGAATTTAGAATTAAATATATATATATATATAATATATTATATATATATATATATATATAATTTCAAATAATGATGAATATTTCAATTTATTTTATTGTTATGTTACAATATTTATATATTTATATGTTTTCAAAATAATGAAAGTACTATTTAAATATTACTAAAAACTATTTTAATGTTTTGAAGTTAATGTTATGTTTTAAATAAATTGAAAAACAGTATATAGAAAACTCCTCTTGGTTTGGAGATGTAAAATTTCTTTGGCATCACACTAACCACAGACAAGCATCCACACAATCCATTGCCAATGAGGCATAATCACTCACATGAATACATGCACACAACTAACAAAGGGTGCACACAAACATACACATACCCACAAACATTACACATATTGACTCACAAAGTGACATGTTCACACACATCACACTTACTATGGATTTTAGAATTAACATTATTTTATGCATATGATGAAACTTGAATATAGATATTATGATGTTGACAATTAAATTTATTTTATAAGTTAATTAGTATGTTATGAAAATTGACAAGTATTTATTTTCTTTATTATTTTTAAAACAACGATTATGATTAACAATTTTTTAGAATTAACATTTTTTTCCACATTATTAAATTATAGTATTATGAAAAATAAAATTATAAATTATTAAAATTAATAAAGTTTTTAAATAAAATTAATAAAATTATGTATTATATGATTTTAATATTAAATAATTAATTGATATGTGTTATTACATATTGATCTTATTACATAAATATCATGTTATCTTTTTTTTTCCTTTATAAGGGATTTGAATCTTGCGTCTCATTTTTTTCATAATACTTTATAACATGGCAATCATCTAAACCCAAAAAAGAAAAATATAAATTATAAAATATAAATAAATTTAGGTTATAAATGTTATATAATTTAGTTGAATAAAAGTGGTTTTGTCATTTGTGTGTATGTGGGGAAGTTGTTTAAAAATTTGAAAAAATGTTAAATAATTTATGTGAATAAGAGTGGCTTTGTTATTTGTGTGTATGTGGGGAAGATGTTTAAAACATTGAAAAAATGTTAAATGATTTAAGTGAATAAAACTGATTTTTCTGTTTGTGTGTATGTTGGGAAGATGTTTAAAGCATGCTTGTAAATTATTATGATAATAAAATGACATATTTGTGTTTGTGCATATTGGAGTTACTATAAACTAAAGATCAGGAAAAACATGAGGACAAGGAACACAACTCAAAGGAGGGTTCCATTCAACCTTCCTAAGAGCCTTTTGGAGGGATTGAACTCCCCTCCAGCAAAAAAAAGCCTACTCCTTTTAATAATGGTAGTTTGTGTTCATGTACATTCTTTGATGAAGAGATCTAAAGAAAAAAAAAAAATTTCCTTAATTAAATCACTACAATAGACAAAAATAGATAAGGTCTTCCATCCACCCGTAACTTTGTTATTGATCAATTTTCTGCAACATACAACATTGAAATGATATTGTTAGTATACAAACCCTTCCTAACAACTTGTAACATAATTAAATGCACAATTCATTAAAAAAATGCATTATCTCTCTCTCTCTCTATATATATATATAATCATAAACTCATAATGCATGAGAAATGATGGAAAAAAACATGAATATAATATTATTATGTAAAGTGATTCAAATATAATATAATTTATAAATTTAATATAATAACAATTAAATCTAACAATTACATATGGAAAATAAATAAGAAAAATACATTTGGCAACTTCCTTTTAACTTGAATACAAAAATAACATGTTTTTATAAATCGAAGTTCATCCTGTATATATAATTTTAATACTCAACAATTAAATACCTTGAACCAATACTCTATTTGTTCCCCTATTTAATCCCCAGCTGTCATAAAATAACAAATCATCATAGTGCTAAAATCATTGTGTTCTAGCAGTCTTTCTCTTCCATTGGTGTGTTCTGGTTCGAGGCTTTCCTTATTTGCCAAATATATATATTTTCTTACAAGTTCCAAAGTATGGAATTTATTTCCTTATCACCCTATTATATTAATTTTATTAGAACTTCAAAAGTATGGCATTAATTTCCAAACATACATAATTTTTAGTATGCCAATATGTCCTCCCTTCTCTTTCTCTTTTTGAAGCACAAACAACTCCCAATTTTTTTTCCTGAGAGTTAGGACTAATCTCTCATGTTAGATCTATGATGCGCATACACCATAACACCCAATTTTTATTTTTTTGAGTTACTATCAATTTTGTAGTCATGAGGTAATTTATGTTTTGGTCTTATGTCTTTGTATGATAGTCATTGGGCCTACCTACATTTACCCATAGAAAATAATCCATGACATATTGATGTTGTATTTATAAGTAGTTCCTTGGAGGAGTACTTACATATAATTTTTTTTTATTTTTGGCCTTGTTTACAAACATTTCGCACATCAAAGACTATACGTATCATCCTA
>APFE031331933.1:5647-45210 GCA_000404065.3 Pinus taeda | reverse complement strand
ACCCAAAACTGTAAAGGCAATCCTGCATGCAATCTCATGCTCCTTGCACGCTCCATGATTGTTCTGTTCATCCTTTCTGACACATGATTTTCTTATGGTGTTCTTGGAACTGTCTTCTCTCTGCAAATTCCATGCTCTAAATAGTACCTATCAAACTCTTTGTTGTAATATTCACCTCCATTGTCTGATCTAAGAAACTTTAATTTCTTTCCTGTCTCAATGTCAACAAAAGCTTTCCATTTCTTGAAAGTATCAAATACATCAGATTTATTATTAATACAATAAATCCAGGTTTTTCTAGTTGCATCATCAATAAAAGTAACATAATAACGAGGGCCACCGAGAGATGATACCTGAGTAGGTCCCCATACATATGTATGCACAAGCTCTATTTTTCCGCTCTTCTTTTCTTTCTCAACTCTGAAAAATCTGACTCTCTTCTGTTTTCCATAAATGCAATTCTCACGGAAGTCCAAATCAACATTCTTCACCTAGAAAAAAATTCCTTGAGTGAAGAATCTCCATCCCCTTTTCATTCATGTGTCCGAGCCTATGATGCCATAATGCTGCATCTGCGCCTTTGGAAGTTAAAGCATTAACAGAGTTAGAAATACCATTGCATAAATACAATGTACCAACCTTTTTGCCTTTTGCTATTACAAAGGCTCCTTTGGTGACCTTCCAAGCTTTGTCTGTGAAAGTTGTCACACAACCTTCACCTTCTAACTGTCTTGTTGAAATCAGATTTTTCTTTAGAGCTAGAACATGCCTTACCTCCTTTAGTAGCCATTTCTTTCCATTCTGCTGTTTTATAAGAACCTTATCCATTCCAACAATTTTATAGCGTTTATCATCACCCAAATGAACTTGTCCAAAATCTCCTTGAACATAGTCATGAAAGTATTTCTTATCAAGTGTGGCATGGAATGAGGCCCCTAAATCTACCACCCAAGAATTAGTAATGTTTTCAAAAGAAAGAATCAAAGCATCTTATAACACCTCACCTGTCACATTTGCTTCATGATTGTTTTCTTGTTGTGCATCTTCTTATTTTCCCTTCCGAGATCTACAGTCTTTCTTTAGGTGTCGTTTCTTTCCACATTTCCAGCACACTATCCCCGATTTGGACTTGGATCTGTCTTTCCTTGATTTACTACGATATCCTGAGCTCTTTCCTCTTTCCATTTTTCTTCCCTTAGACTTTGCACTCAAAGCATTACCCAATGTCTCACCGAAGCTTTTCCGTCGCATTTCCTCGCTAAGGATAGCATCGACAACATCATCAAACTTTAAAGTACTAGATCCAGAAACAGACTTACTAATGGCCATTACTAAACCATTCCAGCTTTCTGGTAATGAGCACAAGAAGAACAGAGCTCTAACTTCATCATCAAAGTTTACCCCTACAAAACATAGCTGACTTGTAATAGTATTAAAATCATTTAAATGGTCTACAACAAATCCACCTTCTGACATCTTCATATTAAATAACTGTTTCATAAGAAATACCTTGTTTGAGGCCGAGGGTTTTTCATATAGTTTCTCCAATGCCTTAATCAAACCCTTTGTCATTGTTTCCATCGAAATGTTGAAGGTGACCAACGTTGCGAGGCACAACCATACTATTCTGAGTGCCTTTCTATCAAGAAGGTTCCATTCTTCATCTGTCATACCCGTCGGCATCTTTGTTTTTCTGCCCAATGGTAGGTATAGATCTTTTTGATACAAATAATGTTCCATCTGCATCTTCCATAGCGATCAATTTTGGCTGTTAAATTTATTGACCCTAAACTTACCATCTTCTACCATTTCTCCCACTCAAACGAGGAACCCTTCTTTCCTGCAAGTTTATCAACCAAATAGACCTTTGGCTCTGATACCAGTTGTTAGAATATTATATGTTTCAGAGCAATGGAACATATAAAATATTGCAGAAATATAAACACAAAAAACGCATAAAATAAGAGAGACATAGATATACGTGGTTCACCCAGTTTGGGCTACATCCACCCTAAACAACCAATTCTTCCTTTCTATTATCCAGCAAAATGAAGAGACAACCTATAATAGATTCGCTGTAATATCCTCTGTTTTCTCTCACAGTCTCACCTCTCTGCTTCTTGCTCAGAGAATACACATCTATTACACAACATCAAATACAATGCCCTCATACAAAGAGAGGGTTTGCTTTCTAGGGAAAAAAAACCTAAACTCGACATAAGTTCTACAGTTAGATCATCCCCTTAATGAATGGCCTAGATTGACTAGGAATTACTATACTTTTACAAGGCAATTTTACATCTATTTTTAGCTTCGGGGGCACTGCCCCCGAGCCCCCGCCGGGAGACCGCTAGCCCCCAGACCCCCTAGCCGGGGGGGATCGACCCCCCTAAACCCTCGCAGGGGGGGACAAGTCCCCCCTACACCCCCATGCGTGGAGGGGTGTACGAACTTCCTGGGGTATACATCTGGCTGAAACAAAGACCTATGAACAATCATGCTCCACACACAACAATTTCTTGATAGGAGTAATTAATTGCAGATAGATCTGAACTATGGAATCATCCTAACTCGGGTTAGATACTCATCTTAGTGCTCAAATTCTATACATGGAACTGTGTTGTAGCCTTACCTTGGCACAAATTCTATGGCTTGACAACTCAGGCAATGAACATTGGATTGTACAACTGGAAAACAACTTAGGCAATGAACATTGGATTGTACAGTTGGAAGAAATCTCAGACTATAACATATACCTTCATTATAGTACCTCAGACTATGTTTGCACACCAGCTTGGTGAAACAAAACTTTAGATTATACGTTTACCTTGGACTGTGTAGAATTTAGTGGTGATATACCTTTGTTCTTGTGCAGAAATAAAGGCTCATATCAAGTGCTTGAATTAGTACAGTAGCTATGATGATAAGTGTAGCAACCAATCATTGGTGACTCGGCCTCATTACACATCAGGTTCTTTACTTCAGAAAATCGGACTGTGCTCTTTACTACAGAGCTCAGATTACATAATTGACATGGCCTCAGATTTGGTGTGAAGCCTCTTGTGACAACTTAGATAGAATATAGCCTTATTGTTGTACAAAATGCATTCTTGATAGTGGATCATCATTGGTGCAACAACCCTTATTGTGCATTGGCTGGGAGCTGGGAGCCTTATTTTACATGTGGAGACTTTATTCACTATACCATCATCACTCTTGGCTTAGTAAACACAGTTGGAGATGCGTAACAATGGTGAAGATCAATGTTGGATAGTCAAGTATTGTTTGGAGCTATTTGAGAATATGAGGATTTGAAGACATACAAACCTTATTTGAAGTCTTTGTGGAGTGATCTTGAAGAAGATCTTAGATTGAAGCTTTCTTATTGAGTATCCTTGACTAACCATGGAGATATTCTTAGATACATTCTTTGAAGACCTTATGGAGATAATTTTGAAGACCATGATGCATTAGCCATCACGAAAATACTTGGAGAAATTTCTTGGGTACGATGAAGAGTAATGGTGACACCTTCTAAGAGATTAAGGTTGTCATTAATGATGTGTCATGGAGACTAAAGTGAAGACTCAACAAAGATTGATAGGGCTCATTGAAGAAGACATTAGGATCTAAAAGTAGAACCAAATATATATTGACGAAGTAAAGCAAGTGTTGGAGCCCAAGAGGTTGGAACCTAGAAAAGACAAGGTTGATGCCTTAGAGGATAGGGTTGGATCCCTAGAGGATCAGAGTCTTCAAGAAACCATGTCAAAGCCTGAACCAGATATAGGGTTGGATCCCTTGAGGTTGGTACCTCAAAATTGACAAGGCTGGAGCCTTGGAAGTCCAATTCGGTGCTTGGAAAGATATAGGTTGGAGTGTGGTTGGAGCCTAAGAGATTGAATGTCAATTTCTTCATCTAGGGTTGGAGCCCTATACATATTATACTTTATTTAGTGTAAAGAAATAAATTAATAAAGTATTTATTCTATCATTTTTCATTTTGTGTTCTAAATTTAAGTGATCTAACTGGTAAAAATAACAATTGAAAAGAAATACTGATTCACCCCCCCTCTCAGTATTTCCAATAGGGATATCAGGGGTGCAAAGGGAGCTTTATTATGTAGACACAAAATTAATTTAAATAGGAGCAAAAACTTTCATTCATAGTGTAACATAAATTTTCAACTGCAATGTTGTAGTCTTCTGAATAAATTTCTTGTCGGAAAATCTCTTTTGCAAACATGTTCTCTCGCATTTAGCAAGGGAACAAAAAATTGATATATTGTGTGGTTCGCTTACTTCATTTTCACCTTGATACATTACTATTATTAAAGTAGTAGTAATTCAATTACATAATTTCTAGAATCATTGGGAGAGAAGTGGGGCATTTCTTCAGTTAGTGCTTTGAGACTAATAAGGAGAGAATTATTACTAGTGTGTTTATCTCTTATTATTTCATTTTAAGCTCATTTCCATTTAAAACTTTTTTAGATTTAGCTTTGTGTGAGAATAATTGCATAGAGCTGTGAATTTGTGTAGAATGAAGGATGTATGGGGGATGGGGTATGTGTAGGAGAGCATAGGTATAGAGGTAACTTTATTCCATAGACAAGAAAATTAATTTAACTAGGAACAAAAACTTTATTTCATAATGTAACTAGAAATAATGAATCTTGGTATTCAAGGTTTCCAAATACTATATGCATTTGTGATTTCACATTTGTGTCTTTTTAATATGCCTGAACAAGTAGTATTGTGTAGGAGAATAGATGTGTGGAGCAAGGAAAGGAAACTTTAATTCATAGCATAACAAAATCTTTCATTCGCAATGTTGCAGTCTCTTGCATAAATTTCCAATCGGTGAATTTCTTTTGCACATGCATTCTGACTTGTTACATTTTTTAATTAAATACTAATTATCATATATTCAATCAAGTGTCTTTTTAACACATGTGAGAAAGATGTGTTTTGTGGGAGAACATGTGTGTGGAGCAAGGACAGGAAACATTGATACATTGTGTAGCCTCCTCACTTCATTTGTACCTCATTACATTACTATTATTAATCCAATAGTATTGCAATTGTGTAATGTATGGCATCATTGGGTAGAGAAGTGGGGTGTTTCATTGGTTAGTGCTCTGACATTGATAGAAAGATAGGTAATGGTAGTGCATTTATCTGTTATTCTTTCATTTTAATCTCTTTTCCATTGAATTTTTTTACATATTTAGCTATGTGGGAGAAAAATTGCATAGAGCTGTGAATTTGTGTGCAATGAAGGATGTGTGGGTGATGGGGTATGTGCCAGAGGAGAGGGGCGCAAAGGAAAATTTATTTCGTAAGTAACAGATCTTGGTATTCAAGGTTTGTCAATACTATGTGCATTTGTAGATTAATTACTTATTATTATTGTGTAGTAATAGATTAAGTGTCTTTTTAATACATGTGAACAAGAAGTGTTGTGTGGGAGAATGGGTGTGTAGAGTAGGGATAGGAAACATTGATAAATTATAGCATCATTGAGCATAGAAATAACATAATATTGATACAATGTGAATGATATGCAAGGAAATGACATGTGAACATGCATAGTCGGTGAATTGAAGGCTAAAAAGACTAATATTTAATTATAACATTGTTTTCTATTAAACATAGGATAGACATTGGGACGATAATAAATCTAGATGGAAGCTTTATCTCTGATACAAAGATTTCATAACATGCCTCAGATGAAAAATAATAGCAAGTGGTGATTTCTATGGAAATGAGTTAACAAGCATTTAAAATGGCTATTAGAGTGAGGAAAGAAGATATTTACAGTGATACAAATAACTCATTTTCTCATTTCTATAGGAACACTCATTGATTGACTATGTATTTCAACTAGCGGATTGTGTAACATTTTCTCTTTGCAGAATATTTGCAAATAATGTTAGACACCTAATCCATTAAAGGTTATGTGTTGAATTTGAATAGTCAAAAAGAGTCCAAGAGACCTTGGAATATGAATCTAGTGGTCATAACAATGTATTAATAATGTATATATTTTGAATATTAAATGTATCATACGATTATCCTTCATATTTTGGGAGAAATACTGGGGGGGGTGTGAATCAGTATTTTCAAACCATTAAACTTTTCAATTTCATATCTTGATTTCTGTACATGAATTGGCTGAAGGGAACCCGCATGTGTACGTGATTGTTGTTTATACAACTAGCATATGTCCAATATGACATACTTTTGAGTTAATTCATCTTTTGTTTATCTTGAGACAATGCATCAGTACTTCATTAAGAATTAAATAAATAATAATCATGTGTACTAAGAACAAAATAAACCATCACAGATAATAACTACACATGAACACGAGGATTTAAGGTGGAAACCCAATGTGGGAAAAAACCACTGCTTGTGTTATCTTTGTGTTATTTTTATTATAAAGAAAAACTTCTTACAATCTTGTACTGGCACAGACTCATACCAGTATGTAGACACCCACCTATAGAAGGCTACAACCTTTGCTCGTTCTCCATCACCCACTGGAAGGGAGATTAACCCCCTAATTTCGTTTATTGACACCCACAGGAAGGGAGCTCCAACCCCCTAATTAGATTTACCAGCTACCAATGGAAGGAAGATTCAACTCCCTCACTGAAGGCTCCAACCTTCAACACCTCCAGGGACTATGTTTCATAAATATTCATACTTAGTCCACCTACTACAAAACATCACAACTGTAGGCCACGTTTCATCAAATTTTCCGACTGGGCCCACTATCAATCATTTAAGCCCAAAACCAAATATCAAATCTAAAACCAATTACTCCAACAAATCACTGAATCATAATTTTAAACAACCAATCTCTTACCCAACAAAATCAACCATCAAATAAAACCCAATCATTGAATCAACTAAATCAACCAAAACTCAACCAATCAACTAAAACCAAAACCTAAACAACTAGAATAGTAATATCACTGTAACCAGAATACCAATCAACATACAACATATCATAGAAACTAGATTTTGTAAATGAAAACCTTGATCAACCATATATCAAAATATATATGCTACTTTACAGTACCAAACCCGAGTGTGTACGCGCTTTCCGTGAAGTATACCTGCATACATATCTTAAACCACCGAATCCTTAAAGTTAACCACGGTCATCCTGAACTAAACATTATGTCATACACAGAACCACTACATCATTCTGAAATAATCACAAAACCTTCACTAAACTTCAATCACAAACAACAAGTATCTTCATCATTCTTCAATCATTCATTTCATAATCAGAACATCATTGTTTAAGCCCAGACCATTAATAAGACTTCATTGATAGACAACAGAAACACAACAAGACTAATTAAACTGATCAGTCATCATTTTCATAAAAACCCTAGTTTTTGTATGCACTTTCCTCAAAGAAAATCCACGTGTATATGCACTTTTCAGGAAAGAAAACATGCATATAGATTAGAATATATAAATTACTTACCATAATAAAATTCGTGTTTATATGCGCCCTTCAGGCTGTAAAACCTGCATATAGATCTGCATTTTACTGACATAAATGCTTTGTTGCAACATAGAACTTCAAACATACTCAGATCTCGGCATACACAGAAAAATAATGGGTTAAGACACTATCAACACTGACCAAATCAACTCATAATCAAGATTTTCATCTCACATCTATTGGATTTGATCTATCATCAAATTCCCAGGTGCATACTTAGTTTTATATCAAGAAAAACATTAACAACACATTACATGCATATTTGCTTCAAATCTAACTTTTCATAAAATATTCATCACTTGCACATATCTACCACTTTGATCTTCATCTCCTTATATAGGTTAGCCCTTATCAATACCATAAGTCAAAACCATACTCTGACTGATGGTTTCCTCAGATGGGATCAAGTATTCATTGTTGGGCTCAGTACCACAGGGTAATACCATCGTAAGGACCCTTGGTATTTATAATACCATGTTGTGGAAATTGTACGAGCCTTTTCTTATTCATACATGCATGTGTACACAACTTTGCTTCACAAAGCTCGCGCATACTTCTTGAAATTTCATATTTTCCATTCCTCTGCCTCTGAACTAGTATCCCTTTGTTCAATATCTTTGTCACATCTATAGACACATCGTGTTGACATCTGTATCAATTTGATTTCCATCAAAGGAAAACTCATCAAGTTGGTTGAAATCAAAGACAACACATTAGTGATAATGCCAACAATCTCCCCAATTAGGCTTGATGACAACCACTTTCATGTTTGGTCACCACCACCTATAAATACCTATAAAACACATCAAGATAATCACCAAGATCTTAAAACACCATTTAAAACACCAAGCTTTCTCTCCCCCTTTTACATCAAGGGAAAAGGGCTAACCATTGCTAAATGAAGGCTGTTGCAGATCTGAACTGTTGAGTATGAACATTGAATACTAACCATGCTCCCCCTGAGCATATGCTGAAATTTCTGAAGGATGTATAATGAAGTACATGAATCTATGACTCAGATGACTTGTACTATCACCAATGACTCAAACTTACATCAATCACCCAATCAAAGTTGGTTCACATATTTGACTTCATTATTACATCAACCTCCCAATCACAGTGGGGTTACAAATTACATCACATGCCCATAATAGGATTGACCACAATATTGCATACATGACTGAATTTTACAATGATTACATCATAGGTATTTACATGTCCTTTACATCAAATGAAAAATATGGCATGTATAACCAAGACCAAAGACCTCTATAGTGAGGTAACAAGACCAATAGTCTTCAACAACCATTATAAACTATGTAGGATCCACACTATAAGCATTTGTCAGTAGTAATATGGATAGAAACATGCACTTCTTCATCATTAATCAAGAACTTTAGCAAGATAAGCAACATCACCATTAATAAGAACCATTATGTATCAAGGAATTCTAAACATAATGCCAACAATGCATTATTAGAAGTATAGAAAATGTTCCCGCTGAGCCTATTCCATATCTGTAGACTATACTCAACCAATTCTAGAACCAACAAGAAAAATTGGAGCTTGTTTCTTCACCATAACAAGATATACGTGATTAGTTAATTCATAACTCACATATATAGATGACTTGTATTTATAGGATCCATGTACAGAAAGTGAAATACTTAAACCTCTTACCTTCAACTCCTCCTAAATCTATTTTTCCTGTTCCTGTGTACTATTACTACAACATAGGCATTGTTAGTAGTATAAGTAACATGAAAATCAAAAACAACCTTGGGAGACATCATCAAGACACATATGTATTACTCCCCTTGTGATTACACAACACTGATCCTGAGGACCTGATAATCATATTTTGTTCGCATGAGGTCAAGTACTTCATACCACTTCTATAGTCATTGTTGGAAGTACTATTTTAAGGAATAATGGACTGAAATGGTTACCATCTTCTTTTACTCTGAGTCTAAATCTTTCTCGTATTTGCAAGAATTCAGTATTTCAAACACATATAATTTGTCTAGATTTCTATATCCTCTTGCTATGAGTTTTACAGTTACTTCGTTCATAACCTCACAGTTGGTTGATGTAAACACAATTATATTTCTCTTATCTAGCATTTAACATACACTTAGAATATTCTACTTTAGCCCTTGAACTAATAAAGCATCAGTTGCTCCTCTAGTTTTATTAATTATCGCTTTACCTTGTCCTTGTTGGAAATAATATTGAGAGGGGTGGTGAATCAATATTGTCAAACTAATAATTTTCCATTTCCATAATCAGATTCATATACGCTACTTCAGTTAAGAGAACTCGCGTGTACACGCAACAGTTTTTAGTGCAACTAGTGTATATCCAGAAAATTTATAATTCAGTTAATTCATCATATATTGATCTTTAATCAGTGCATCAGAACCATATAAATAGTAACCAGGTGCAGTAAAAACATAACAAATCATCACACATAAGAAACACACATGAACACCAAGATATAAGGTGGAAACCTAGTGTGGGTGAAAACCACCTGCTGCAATCGTCTCTGTCTTATTTTAATAATAAGAGAATTCTGTTTACAATTTTTGTATTAGTACAATCTTATACCAGTACGCAGACTTCTACCTGCAGAAGGCTACAACCTTCTATCATTCTCCTTCTTCTACTAGAAGGGAGTTAGAACCCCCTAGCTCTTGTACTAGCTGATATGTTTACTAGTACATAGGTGCCGGCCTACACAAGCTACAACCTTCTCTTTTCTTCCAGGGATCACGTTTCATAAATTTTTAGACTGCATCCATTAACAATATCAATCAATCATCAAATATATCTGCATCAACCAATCTTCTTTTGAACCAACCACAATCGAATCAATCAATCAATCACTCCATCAATCTGATCATTCAGAATGCTGTCACCAAACACAGTAACCAGAACCCAAGCAATAACCCAGAACATTGCAACAACAAACATAAGATATATGCTACTTCCATGTGTCAAACCTACGTGCATACATGCTCTCCTCAAATTGAACCAGCATACAGATCTGCAAATCAAATTTATGATGTATATGCTATTTTGATATGTAGAACCAGCATGTATACACTTCTTTTCTAAAGTGAACCTGCGTACAGATCTGTAAAAGTTGATAAACATAATAGCTATTCCAAACTTCAATCATACCCAGATAATCATATTTATAGACTACAACATGCACCAGTTATTCAGATACATGATCAAACCCCATAAAGATAATTCACTTCAAGCCTGATCCCGAAATATCATTAGATCTTATCCTTCATCAAGTGTTAATGTTCTTCCTTGGTTCAGATCAAGCATGACACCATAAGCCAATAACCTGCTTATTAGATCTCACACTATATCAGATATTCGATACTTGCACTCTTGGCCTAATGATATTCTCCTCCTTTTATAGTTTTAGGCCTTTCTAAATACATGGACCAAAACCACTTAGGACCAAATACCTGGGGTCAATACCTCGAACCCGATACCTTGGACCAATACCATGGATCAAAATACCATGGACCAAATACTTCAGACCAAACATTTAGTTTTCCAAGGTATATGCACTTTTCCTTTTGTGAAAGTGCGTGTGTACGCATATGCGACTTGTATATAGTGAACCCACGTGTATATGTAGCTTGGTCAATGGTGAACCTACGTATACCTATCTTTCTTCATTCTGTGTAGTTTGATTTGTAACTCTATGATGTTAACCTGCAGTACTGTGATCTGTTATCTGAGTGAGTTTCTTTCTGAACTAATTCCTTGAAGTTGCCCTACATTTCATCACATTTGTAAACACTCCTGTCATGCATTTTGTCACATCTGATATCTCTTCTGTAGATTCATCTAGTTACCATATATAAGAGATTTTTTCTGCTACAAGTGGGTTACCGTCAAGTGCAATACATACATCATAATGCCAAAAATCTCCCACTTTGGACTTGATGGAAACAACCACACCAAGTCACTCTCCCCCTTTGACATCAAGGGAAAAGGGTCATGCTCCCCCTAAGTGCATGCTGAATTCTTTGATATGCTATAGTGTTGATTGAGCTCCCATGATTGAGTCAATGCTCTGCCTAAGCATAAGCAAAGTCTGCGAAAGGATGTTCTAAAAGAAGAACATGACTCTATACATACATCACAAATGACCTTCCTATCATCAATGACTCATACATGCATCCATCTCCCAACCAAGTGGGGATACACCAAATTTGACTCATTGACCCAACCAAGTGGGGATATATCAATTGTTTATACAAGTCAAAAATACAAGAAACATTACATTATTCATCCCATGCATAATGGGTTTACAAATTAGGTCTTTTCATGACCGCTACATTAAAAGATATACATGACATATATAACAAAGACCAAATATAACAACTATCATCAACAACATTTGTCAATAGCATCAAGGCCACCTGTTCTCCCCCTAAACATGTGCCACTTGTTTACTATCAGATCTGATCATTGCATATGTCAATAAGAGATATCAAAGCATTGCCATCAATCAGATATACATCGAGTGATCAACAACACTATGAGGACCAATATATTAGCAGAATGAAATCAACATAAAATAGAATAGATAATTGATAGAACCATAGTAGACCCCTTTTTCTTGAGTTTGGCCCATTGGTTTTCTTTAAACCAACATATACGTGACTATGTCCACAAAAACTCACGTATGTACGTGACTACACTTCATGAAGCTCGCGTATAACCACCTTTCTCTAAAAAATAGTATTTAACAGCAGGATGATGCAGAAACTACTCCCAGTTTTTGTCTGAGATATTTAAATGTCTCTTTGGGTAGTGGTTTACTGAATATATCAACAACCTGTTCTTTGGAGGGAACATACTCCAATTTGACTTTTTGTTCAAGCACCTATTCACATAGGAAATGATATTTAATGGGTATGTGCTTGGTCTTGCAGTGCATGACTGGATTCTTTGAAATACTGATGGTACTTGTATTATCACATAGAATGGAGATGGGTGGGGTACATGTGATCTGAATATCTTGCAAGGTTTGCATCATCCAAAGTAATTGTGTGCAACAAGGTGTAGCGACCACGTATTCTGTTTCAGCTATAGATAATGCAATTGAGCTTTGTTTCTTATTGAACCAAGACACTAACATGGAACCCATATAGAATGCACCACCACTAGTTCTTTTTCTATCATCTGTCATGTGTTTTTAGCATCCACTGTCAATGTACCATTGGTTTTCTTATCCTTTTGCATACAAGGCTATACCACATCTTTCTGTTTGCAGTTCTTTCTTTCTCCATATTTTGGGATTTAATGAAGTTTTCTGCTTTTGAGATATTTGCCAAAATTTACTCCTGCATTTAGATTCTTCATGGCCAAAGTTTTTACAAATTGAGCATTTTATTTCATTTTCAAGAAGAGAAAAGTTATTATAGGAAATTTTCTTGATCCCTATCACATTCCTTTGATTTTGTGCTTCTCTAGTCATGATAGTTTTGTAAGCAACACATTGAGCAACTTTGTGTCCAAAATTATGACATGAGAAACATTGACCATTAAAGAAGTTCTTGTGATTATCAAAGCTACTGACCTGTTGATTATAGTTGAAGTTCCTCCTACTAACCTGTTGATTGATATTCTTTGAAGAAAATTGAGTACGATTTACCTGAGATTGATTGTGGCTTCTGTTCATCCTTGAAGTAAATTGAGCTTGATTCACCTGGTGATTTGCTTTATGCCTTTGCTGACGATTGTCAAACTGTTCACTACTCTTTGCTGCATCACGATAGATTTTAGTGGAGGTTGACAACTTCTATGATTGAGATGTTTCTTCAGTATATCCAAGAACTGTCTTTATCAGAGGAGAGCGCTGCACTTTGATGATTTCATTTAAGGTTTCTGATCCTCTAGCAAATCTAAGATTGAGAGCTTTTGTTTTCTTAAGATCCTTTCTTAGACCCACAATTTCACATTCTAGCTTTTCATTGTGTTTTTTCTCTTTCGGCACGTTGGTATGTCAAGGTATCTATAATCATATTCTTTTCTTCTAAATAGATTTTGAGTTTAGAGATTTATTCGTAAAGGTCATCTTCACCTAAAGCATCCAAAAAATCATCATCTTCAAAAGCCATCAGAAGTATATAGTCATTACTATTTCAATCTTCATCACTATTTGATAAACCATCGCTATCTTCATGAGTATAGTAGCTCTTTTTACTTACACTTTGTTTTCTATTCCATTTTGCAGATTCCTTCCCTTTATCATATTTATCTTTATGAAGACATTTGGCAGCATAATGACCGACTCTACCATAGGAAAAACATTTGAATGGTAGTTTACCTCTGAATCTTCTGCAACCCCGTTGAAGATTCTTGACAAAGTTTCCTTCCTCTTCTTCTTCTAAAATATGTCATGATTCATTGAATTATTCTTTTCCTTTCGTTGAAGCTTTAAATGCGGCTTCTCTCATATCTGATGGACCTCCTTTTCTCATCTCAAAGGCAGTTAAGATTTCGTGAAGCAGTGTCATAGTAATCGCTTGTAGATCGTGCTTTCTTCTATGGCAGATACTTTTGATTCAAATTTAGCAGATAAGGATCTTAAAACTTTTTCAACTAAAGGTAACTTCCTTTATCTCTTCACCCAGATTCTTCATGCAATTAAAAATCTCATCTATATGTAAGAAGTAACTAGCTATACTTTCATCATTGTGCATCTTGAGAGTTTCATATTGAATTCTGAGAGTTTGCAGTTTAACACGTTTTACTTGAGAGTCTCCTTCATAGCTTAGAACGATTTTGTCCCATATTTCGTTGGTTGATTTGAGCTGCATTACTTTGACAAACTCTAATAGTGACAAACTTCCCAATAATGTATTGATAGCCTTGGCATTGGTTTCATATTGCCTTTTACCTGCTATATCTGTAGGAATTGCTGATGGAAATGTATATCCTCCTTCCACGATTTGCTAGACATTTGTTCCAAGAGATTGAAGATAGGTTGTGGTTCTTACCTTCCAATAAACAAAGTTGCTCCCATCAAATATTACCAGTCTGATGGATCCCCTGCTTTCTTGATTACTCATGATGATGGATCTTCCTTCAAGCGATCAAGCTTCTTCTGAAGGACCTACTTTGATACCGATTGTTGGAAATAATATTGAGAGGGGGGGTGAATCAGTATTATCAAAGTAATAGTTTTTCATTTCCATAATCAGATTCATATACACTACTTTAGTTAAGAGAAATCGTGTGTACATGCAACTGTGTTTAGTGCAACTAGTGTATATCCAACAAACTTATGATTCAGTTAATTCATCATATATTGATCTTTAATTAGTGCATCAGAACCATATAAACAGTAACCAGGTGCAGTAAAAACATAATAAATCATCACACATAAGAAACACACATGAACACCAAGATATAAGGTGGAAACCCAATGTGGGTGAAAACCACCTGTTGCAATCGTCTCTGTCTTCTTTTAATAATAAAAGAATTCTATTTACAATTTTTGTACTGGTACAGTCTTGTACCAATACATAAGCTTCTACCCGCAGACGGCTACAACCCCCTCGCTCTTGTACTAGCTGATATGTTTACTAGTACGTAGGTGTCGGACTACACAAGGCTACAACCTTCTCTTTTCTTTTAGGGATCATGTTTCATAAATTTTCAAACTGGATCCATTAACAATATCATTCAATCATCAAATATATCTGCATCAACCAATCTTCTTTTGAACCATCCATAACCGAATCAATCAATCACTCCATCAATCTGATCATTCAGAATGATGTCACTAGAATACAGTAACCAGAACCCAAGCAATAACCCATAACACTGCAACAGTAAACATAAGCAACTAAAACATATTTTATAAGGTATATGCTACTTCCATGTGTTGAACCTATGTGCAAACATGCTTTCCTCAAAGTGAATGAGCGTACAGATCTGCAAATCAAATTTATGATGTATACATTGTTTTGATATGCATAACCAGTGTGTATACGCTTCTTTTCTAAAGTGAACCTACGTACAGATCTGTAAAAGATGATTTAAACATAGCAACTATTCTAGACTTCAATCATACCCAGATCATCATATTTACAAACTACAACATGCGCTAGTTATTCAAATACATGATCAAACCACATAAAGATAATTCACTTCAAGCCTTAAGATCCTAAAATATCATTATATCTTATCCTTCATCAAGCACTAAGGTTCTTCCTTGGTTCAGATCAAGCACGACACCATAAGCTAAGAACCTACATATTAGATCTCACAGTATATCAGATATTCGATACTTGCACTCTTGGCCTAATGATATTCTCCTCCTTTTATAGTTTTAGGCCTTTCTCAATACCACGAACCAAAATACTTAGGACCAATACCTTGGACCAAATACCCGGGGTCAATACCTTAGACCCAATACCTTGGACCAATACCATGGACCAAATACTTCAGACCAAACATTTAGTTTTCCAAGGTATACGCGCTTTTCCTTTTTTGAAAGTGCGTGTATACGTATACGCGACTTGTATATAGTGAACCTGTGTGTATACACGGCTTAGTAAATGGTGAACCTGCGTATACCTATCTTTCTTCATTCTGTGTAGTCTGATCTATCACTCTATGATGTTAACTTGTAGTACCGTGATTTGTCATTTGAGTGAGTTGCTTTCTAAATTGATTCCTTGAAGTTGCCCTGCATTTCATCACATTTGTAAACACTCCTGTTATGCATTCTATCACATATGATATCTCTTCTATAGATTCATATAGTTACCATATACAAGAGATTTGTTCTGCTACAAGTGGGTTGCCATCAAGTACAATACATACATCATAATCCCAACAGTCCCAATACTTTTGCTGAAACATTAGTTCCAAGAATAACATTACCATTTTCATTTTTCCTGAGAGAATCCATTTTACTCTCATCTCCAGTCATGTGATGATATCATCCACTATCTATGTACCATTCATCTTCATCTTCAAATGAGCATAGAGAAAGATCACACCTTATATGTTCTTCTTCTTCCTAGTTGTTATGAGAAATTTTGATGGTTCCATCTTTTTCAGGTCTTCTAACATTGATGTTCTTATCTGGTTTCTTACCATGTTGTCTGCGGTGATCCATAGATTTGTTCCTGTATTCTTTTTCTACATGTCCAAAATTATTACAAGCATAACATCTTATATGTTTCATATTCCTTCTATTGCAATCAATGGATTTTTGACCAAACATTTGCAAGAAAAACAATATTCCTTAAAGTACCTAGAAGTTGATGATCTTTCTGTGAGCCGGTTATTAGCTTGAAACGTTCCACTTTTGCAATTGGCTGCAACGTGTTCATAATTATGACATATATAACATTCAACATTATTTATTAGAGAATAAAATTGATTAACACTTCTATATTTAGAAGTAAATGATTTCCTTTGAATATTTTCTTTGTTGGTTTTTGATGAGGTTGACTTCTTATCTCTTTATTGAGAATTTCAGATTTTGCATTAATTTCCTTGCCTCAACTTGTGAACTAGATTCTCCTTGAACATTTTCATGAAAACCAAGATGAGATTTGATGACAGGATACCTTTGAATACTAAGAATATTATCCAAAATATTAGTATTATCTTGAATTCTCAATTGTTTATCTATTTCTTCTAATTTACCTTTTAGGATGTTTGCCTCAACCTGATATTGCTTTTCCTTTTCTAGATATTGCTTCTTCATAATTTATTCAACCTTTCTGCCTTCTTCCATTTGTTGTTTTAATTTGAGAATCTCTTCTTTTAGCTCATTTTCCTGTTCTTCAAATACTTGAAGTAGTTCTTCATTTTGCTTATCTGATTTTTAAATAACTTCTCTTAGAGAGATGACCTCAACATCAAGACCTTCACAATATTGGTTAGATATCATACCAACATGATCCTTGTTATCATAAGCCTGGAACTTATCTTTAATATTAACAATATTTTTAAAGCAAGATCAAGTTTTGTTCTAACATTAAAAAAAAATCTTCTAACATGTCTTATTTTGAATCAACAACTCCATATGTCATTTTGGGCAAATTTTTAAATATAAGGTTACCTGGTAGATCCCTCTTTGGGATTTCTTCATGGATTTCTTGTATCTTATCCCATACTTTATTTATAGATGGATAATGCATAACCTCATTTAATGTTGAATCATATATGCTATAGAAGATATCACTCAAAGCCTTATTATTCTTTTGTACTTCCTTGTCTAATGGAAGAAACTTGGTGTAGCCATTGCACACCAGATGCTAGACATCGAGATTCATTAGATTATACTTCATATTTTCTTTCAATTGTTGATAATTATCTTTGCTTAGCATAGGCATATCTGCAGTTTCCATTGATTCTAACTTGCCTTGATCTGCTGCTTCAAGATGCATCATTTTTTAATCTGTTTTCTCTTTAGAGTGCTTACTTTAAGTTTTACCCATAAGTGCGAGCTCAATGGTTTCACTATCATCATCACTATCATATTGCATAGAGAAGGAAATAGATCACATTTTGAACAAAAACCCATACCTAATGATGCTTCATCTTCTTCATTCTTGATCAGTAGAAAGTGAGTTTCTCCCAAACTTGAATATTTGCTGACACCTGTAATTGTCACTACATCCGATATATTCCTATAGGTTTTCAATAAAAGTACCCTTTTCTTCTAGGCCTTCAAACTCATTACTAATTTTACCTTCAAATGCAATAATTAAGTGACGATCTTGATCAAACTCACCTTCTTCACCATTTGAAGTACTATCATTGCCTTCATGTATATAAAAAATTATCTTGTTTTCAAACTGCTTCCTATTTATTTTTGCAGCTTCTTTTTGTTTCTCCTGATTTTCTCCATAGGGACACTTAGCAGCGTAATGACAAACTATACCGCAAACAAAACATTTGAATGGAACCTTACCTCTAAATCTTCTAGAACCTACTTAAAGTTTCTTTACAAAGTTTTCCTCTTCTTCTTCTGATACATACCATGATTCTTCCTTTTCTTTTCCTTTTGCAGTAGCTTTGAAGGCTACTTCTCTCATGTCTAAAAGACTGCCTTTCCTCAACTCAAATGTTGTCAATATTCCATGGATTTGATCAAGAGTGAGACTTTTTAGATCCTGCATTTCTTCAATAGCAGAGAATTTGGAGTCGAACTTTGTAGTTAGAGATATTAAAATCCTTTCAACAATAGTAGCATCTTTTATTTATTCATCAATATTTCTCATGGAATTAATAATTTTATCTACTCTAAGAAAAAATGTTGTAGTGATTTCATCATCATGCATTTTCAATGTCTCATATTGTATTCTGAACGTTTGGAGTTTAGCACTTTTTACCTTGGTGTTGCCCTCATAACTTTGGATAATATTATCCCACATTCCCCTTGATGTGTTCAGCTACATTACCTTCACAAAATCGGACTTGGCCAGACTTCCCAAGATGAAATTTAAAACTTTTTCATTGGTTTCATGCTATTTCTTTCCTGCAATATCTGAAGGAATAGAGGTTGGATATTGATGTCCACTTTCAATGATTTCCCATACATCAACTCCTAGTGCCTGCAAGTATGCTCTCATCCTAACTTTCTAAAAGACAAAGTTATTTCTATTAAATGTAGGAGGTATGATAGAAAATACTCCTTCATGACACTGATCTTGACGGATCTCCTTCAAGTGATTAAGCTTCTAACGAAGGACTTGCTTCGCTACCAATTGCTGGGAAAAATACTGAGAGGGGGGGTGAATTAGTATTTTCAAGCCATTAAAATTTTCAATTTCATATCCTGATTTCTGTACGTGACTTTACTGAAGGGAACCCACATGCGTATGTGACTATTATTCATACAACTCGCGTATATCTAGTAAAACATATTTTTTAGTTAGTTCATCTTTTGTTTATTTTGAGACGGTGCATCAGTACTTCATTAAGCATTAAATAAACAGTAGCCATGTCTAGTAAGAACAAAATAAACCATCACAAATAATCATCACACATGAACACCAAGATTTAAGGTGGAAATCCAATTTGGGAAAAAACCACCTTTGTTGTCATCTTTGTATTCTTGTTATTATAAAGATAAAATTCTTACAATCTTGTAATGGTGCAGACTCATACCAGTACGTAGGCACCCACCTGCCGAAGGGTACAACCTTCACTCGTTCTCCAACACCGACTGGAAGTAAGCTTCAACCCCCTAATCTTGTTTACCAGCACCCATAGGAAGGGAGCTCCAACCCCCTAATGTGATTTACCAAATACGTCTGGAAGAAAGCTTCAACTCCCTCACTGAAGGCTCCAACCTTCAATAGCTCCAAAGACTACATTTCATAAATTTTCATACTAGATCCACCTGCTACAAAAAATCACAACTGTAGGCCACATTTCATCAAATTTTTAGGCTGGACCTACTATCAATCATTTAAGACCAAAACCAAATATCAAAGCTAAAATAAATTACTACAACAAATCACTCTATCATCATATGAAACAATCAATCTCTGACCCAACTGAATCAACCATCAACTGAAACCAAAACACTGATTCAGCTGAATCAACCAATCAACTGAAACCAAAACTTAAACAACCAGAACACTCAAATCACTATAACCAAAATACCAATTAACATACTACACATCACAGAAACCAGATTTTGTTACTGCAAACCTTGATCAACCATATATGAAAATATATACACTACTTTACAGTAGAAAACCTGCATGTGTACGTGATTTCCATGAAGCATACCCATGTACAGATCTTAAAACACTGAATCCTGAAATTTAACCACTGTCATCCCAAACTAAACACTATGTCATACACAGATCAGTGCATCATTCTGAAATAATCACAGAACCTTCACTGAACTTCAATCACAAACAAAAAGTATCTTCATCATTCTTCAATCAGTCAAGTCATAATCAAAACATCATTTTTAAAGCCTGGATCATTAAGAAGACATCATTGAAAGACAATAGGAACAAAGCAAGACTAGTTAAACTGATCAAACATCCTTTTCATGAAAGCCCTAGTTTTTGTACGCACTTTCCTCAAAAGAAAATATGCGTGTATACGCGCTTTTCAGGAAACAAACCTTTGTATATATCAAAATATATACGCTACTTACCAAAATTACACATGTGTGTATACACACCCTTCAAGTTGTAAAACTTGTGTATAGATCTGCATTTACTGGCACAAAAACTTCACTACAACACTGAACTTCAAACATACCTAGATCTCAGCATACACAGAAAAATCATGCATCAGGACACTATCAACACTGATAAAATCAACTCATATTCAAGATTGTCATCTTAGATCTATTAGATCTAATCCATCTTCAAATTCCTGGGTGCATACTTAGTTTTAGATCAAGAAAAACATTAACAATCCATTACATGCATATTTTGTTCAAATATAACTTTTCATAAAATATTCATTAATTGCACGCATCTACCACTTTGATCTTCATCTCCTTATATAGCTTAGCCCTTATCAATACCACAAGTCAAAACCATACTCTGGCTGATGGTTTTCTTAGACGAGATCAAATATCCATTGTTGAGCTCAATACCACAGGGAAATACCATGGTAAGGACCCTTGGTATTTAGAATACCATGGTGTGGAAACTATATGCACCTTTGCTTCTTCATACCCACGTGTGTACGTGAATTTGCTTCATAGAATCCACATATACTTCTTGAAATTTCATATTTTCCATTCCTCTACCTCTTAACTAGTATCCCTTTGTTCAAACTCTCTATCACACCCGTAGACACATCCTGTTGACATTTGTATCAAGTTGGTTTCCATCAAAGGACAACTCATCAAGTAGGTTTCCGTCAAGGAAAACACATTAGTCAGAATGGAAACATCATATTTTTGCATTACTTTTATGTTATTTAACATCGCATCAGAGTAGGCGAATTCCTTCCTTGCTCAAATTTTAATCACTAGTGTTGTAGTCTTTCTGTGCATGTTAGATCTACCATCAGTCCTACAATTCTGAGCTAAATATGAGCTAGGTTTTCTACCTACAGTTCCAAAATAACAAAAACAAGCAATCACATGGGATAATTTTGATGAAATGATTTATTTGTTTTATGCTCAACGCTCCCTCCCATTGTCGCTTTTGCTTGGGCTTTTTCAGGGACTGTTCACCTCCTCTTTTATGCATGCTCATAAACACTCCCATTAGAGTATTTGTTGAGCCCTCGGTTCTTCTCTAGCTTGTAACAGTGTCAAACGGTGCCTAAAATCCATGTTCCTATTCACTCTACCATCCTTGTTCACAAATTTTCACCTACCATTGCTGCTCCATGTTACCCTCATCTAATTCAAATTTCTAGTACTAATTGTAACCCTAACTCCTCTCTTCCTCTATAAAAAAATATTTACGTGCATGCAAAAAACAAGTCTATTCTCCTATGCAATAACATTTTTTGTGTTTCTCATTCATGTATTGACTCAACCACTTGTCCCTTTCTCTACGTACATGAACTAGGAACTAAAATCATGGCACATATAATTCATTGAACTTGGAAATGAGAAGTCTTTGTAGTTAACAAATGCCAGAAGGTAAAACTACACGATGTATCTTTTGATGTAGAAGAGTTGTGAGTACAGTTACTGTAGCCTGTAGTTATTCATGGCTATTGATATTTGATTCCTTAATGCACTTGTCATGGCATATATCTCTATGTGATCCCGAGACATCTAACAACACATCATTCATCACATAGGATACACCATTGCAGGTCTCTATTTACTCATTTGTCATGAACTTATTTTCATGCAAAGGCATGAATTTGAGGTCTACCATGGGGGAGATACATGACCAAAGGCACATTTTTTAGTTTTCTACATTGTTTTAATTTATTGTTGCAATTGGTTCCAACAAGGTGAAGAGGATCCTAATGGGTTAGCCTTTGGAGAAATCAAAGACTAGAGAAATGTCAGAATTCTCACTTCCAACTCAAGCACTAGTTTGTGGAGTTGTTCTATCGATGAATATGTCTCATTTTCGCATAACATGACATGAAAATCAACTTTGGAAATGATAGCACCATCTCCTACATGTTAGGTTTCACACATATCTCCCAATTTTACAAAGATCATTGTGTCATCTATATAATTCTGATTTGTCTAGTGATGACTACCAAGAGATAGTAGTGTTGATTGTGGCCTAGTTTTGGATGGTGTTTGTTGTGTAAAAGAATATGTTTAAATTACACTTTGATTTTCTATATAGTCGATAATTGGGCATGTCATTGCCATTATGACTTGTGATGTGGAATTATTCTAGGAATGGAGCGACCTATAAAGCATTGAATATTTGGAGCATAAAATTGTCTTATGCTCTAATTTTTCTTTTAATGCATATTCTATATTATCATATGGTATTTGGATACATATTTTTGAGTCTCTTGAATTCACTATAGACATTTCCAGATTGTCATCAATAGTGGACGAAATATAGTGTTCGAGGGAGCTATTAATAAAATATTCCATTTGTTAATAAACATAATAAACAAGAGGAGTTAGATACTTCAATCCAGGTTTTGAGGGGTAGAGATTCCACACTTTTTTGTTTTTGTTTCTTTATTAAATATAGATACAGATTGGAGCTCGGAACAAAATTTTCAAAGGTTGTGTTCATCCTTTGACCCAAACAAAATATAGTTTTATATGCTTTTATTTCCCAAATATTGTGAAAAGAAATTTGTTTTTCTTTCTTTGAGAATCACATATTGATTAGATGCTTTGTTTCTCCAATAACCATCCATTTACTTAAACTAAGGAAAATGGATAAATTTTATGAAATATTAGAGTTATCTACTACTTTGATACTCTCTACAATGGATGATATTATAAAACTAGCAAGAACACTCTCTCTGATATTAGAACTTCTTTGCAAAATGCACAATAGAAGATAGAATTTTTACAGTTGGATTCTTAGCTTCAATAGTATGAGTTACAACAGAAAAGGAATCCTTCTGAACTTGTTTTTATTCAGAACAATCCTTTATTTGAAGTTGAGACAGACTCCCATCAACAACAAGAAAATGTATATGCAGTACCAAATTTAAAAGTAGATGTGTAGAAACATGTAGAAATTCATTCTACACTTCTCAAGCCCATCAACAGACCTTGAGAAGAGATTTTTTACAAAAATCATAAAACATTTCTTGGATATGATAAAGAGGTTTCATTTTATACTCCAAAATACTCAAATCCCATCAATTTTCAAAGTGAAATATTTCTTCATGGCAAATCTTCACAAGATCATATTACACTACAACAAATTGTTGGATGCCAACATTGTGGCAAAGTTGGCCATGTGAAAGGCCATTGTTTTGATCTTCATTCATGTGAGAATTATAGTCAATACACTCAAAATTCAAACGTATGCTTTAGAAGCAAGCCTCCTACAAGAACAAATATTAAGCTTGGATGGATCACTTCTTAGAAATGGGCTTCAACAACCAAAAAGATATTTCACTCATATCATAGGATTTGTTGTCGAATATTAAAATTTTTTGCATTTGAGATCTCTTCATATTATCACCTTGTATATGTTAGGGGGAATTTGATGGTAATATACAAGTTTCAAAGAGAAACCAAGCGAGCATGAACCATATCCCGAACTTGCTTCCTAAGCCTATAGCTAGAGACAACCATACCGAGATTCAAAGTTGTAGCTAGAGACATAAAATCGTTTAAGCATTCATATGGTTGGTGGCCTTCCTTAAAGCATCATAGGTTGAGGCCTCCCTTTTTAGGTTGAGGTTATCCCTTTCTTTCACAGGTTGAATACCTCCCTTTTCTAGGTTGATGGTCTCCATCTTCAAATCATAAGGGACACTTCCTCTAGCATAAGAATTCAACTTATTGCAATATTTGGAAGAGTTATGGGAACAAAACTAAGTATTCCAGGCTCAGACCCAAATGACCTCCCTTTTCAAAACAATTGGGAGCACTTCCTCTAACATAAGACTTGAAATTCTTTCAATATTTGAAAGAGTTCTAGGAACTTCAATAAGCGTTCCATTGTTGGTGGTCATCCTTAAACCACCGCCCATTGAGACCTCGAGTTCTCCTACCTTATGTCATCATCTCAAAGAGCACATTCATCCAACTATTGTCATGCATTGTTGTATTTTTGTATTAGAGCCCTCTTATTGGACTTGTACATACCCCTTCAGATTAAGGAGGCGAATGTTGGACACCTAATTCGCTAAGTGTTATTGTGTGGAAGTTGAATAGTCAAAGGGAGTCCAAGGGACCTTGGAATATGAATCCAACGGTCATAATGATGTATTATAAATGTATATCTTGTGAATAGTAAATGTATCACATAATTATCTTTTGTATATTTCCATTGCTTATGTTATTTAACAACTATGTGCATTTATAATTTCACATTTGTGGATTAAATACTTATTATTATTATGCAATATTAAATTAAGTGTCTTTTAATGTCTGTGAACAAGTGGTATTGTGTGGGAGAATGGATGTGCATAGAAAGGAAAAAAAACTTTAATTCGTAGTGTAACAAAAAATTTCATCTACAATGTTGTGGTCTTCCACATAAATTTCCCATCAGAACATTTATACCGCACATCTATTCTAACTTCTTGCAATTGTGAATTAAATACGAATTATTGAATATTCAATTAAGCATATTTGTAATGCATGTGAGGAAGAGATGTTCTATGGAAAAATAGGTGTGTGAGGAAAGGACTGGAAAAAATGATACATTGTGTTGTCCCCTCACTTCATTTTCACCTTAATAATCGATATAATGTATCAGAATTGGGCGTCATTGGGCAAAGAAATAACATAATATTGATAGAATGTGAATGATATGCATGGAGATGATGTGCGAACTTGCATAATTGTTGAATTGAATGTTGAAAATGATTGATATTTACATGCAACAATGTTTTCTATTAATCATGGGACAAAATTTGGGATGATAAAAATATATAGATGCTAGCTTTATCTTTGATACAAATATTTTATAACATGTTTCAAATGAGACATTGTAGCAAGTGGTGACTTCTGAGGAAATGAGTCAACAAGAATTTGAAACAAATAGTGGAGTGAGGAAAGAAGTTATTTGCAGTGATACAAATAACTAATTTGTTGATACATATAGGAAATTTCACTAATCGATTATGTTTTAAAATAACAGAGTGTGTAACATTTTCTCTTTGTAGAATGCATTTAAAAGATGGGAGTATTGTTGGAGCTTCTATTTCCTTACATAAATTGTTATCTTAGAAGCTGAGGTCTCACAAAATCACATCCTCATATTTGTATAGTGATTGAATGGAATCTCTAATTATCCTAGGAATAATATAAGATTCTCAACATAAGGTCATTCACTATCGATGACAAATCAAGGTCTAGGAAGTGGTGGGTCATTAAAAAGGGATAAGTTTATCTCAGAGAAATTTAGTATGCATTTCCTTGTTATCGATAGCTACTATAGGTTGGAGATGTTGTTCAAGCTTAATTAGAAATAAAGATGGTACTTTATGCAACGCCAACCTAGCATAAACTATTAGTTCATGGTTGATGGCGTTAGTCAGAGAATACTTTAGTGTCGATACATTTTTTTCCAATATTTCGTATTATTTTGTATTATGTTCAAAGGTTTGGGTTTTTTGATGCATTTTATATATGGAATATCCCAAAAGAAAGTTTATGTTCCTTGATTTGTATGGATCGATTGAAGGTATTGGTTTTTTATTTCCATTATGTGTGATGTTAGCATTTCTATTACCAAAATCAACTGGCTTGAATGCATTTTACATAAAGATATTGGCATAAAATATTAATCCATGGTCTCCAACAATACTCCTATATTTTAAACACATTCTGCTTGCATAGTTTTCTATCCACATTTATTATTGACAGTTTCTTAGTTAATTGTCATGATCACAGATACTTCATATTTATTTTATATCATAAATTTTTGTTTCTTATGAAACGTACATCAATGATATTAAAGTAGGAGAAAAGTGTGGAGTAAATGGACAGGATGGTTTTGGAATTTCAAAATTTATTTCCATTACTTTGTGTAAATGTTGGCTTTGGTATCTTCAACTACTATATATTGAGTGTGTCGTGTGTAACCATTCTCACATGAGTAATAGTAAAAGGTGTGGGAGAATGGGTTTGTAGAGCAAGGAACAAAAATAAATTATGTGTAATGTTTCGTGTGTTTGTATGCATTCACTATTGTTGAATTTCATAGAAAGAGGATGTTATTACATGTTAATATTGGGAAACTAGAAACATTAGGTTTTTTAGAAAATATATAAACGTCTTATGTGTTACATTTTCCATTGAAATTCCATGTGTTATCGAGGATTTTGTTATAGGTTAACATTGCAAAAATAGAAATATCACGTTTTTAACAAAACTGTAAACATTTTATATGATGCAATTTAATTAATGAAATTTCCAAACGGTAAGCTTTATTTCAAATGAAATTGAATTATAAAAACATCTTGTGGAACATATGAAGCTAGTTTGAAACTACAAGGCTTATTAATAGTTTCATAGAACACTCATCATTTGGCATGAACGCGCCATAAGATATACAAATTTATGATATAAAACAAATATGAATTAATTATCGTCATGAAAATTAGCTTAGAGACTATCAGTAATATATGTAAAAAAAATTATGTGCAAGGACAATAATAGATAAATGTTATGCAAAGATGTGATTTGTTACCCCTACTACAGATTGGCTTGATGGATAAGTAGGTCCCCACTACTATGTCAATGTCCATTATTTTTATTTGATATCCAATTGCAAAAAAAATTTGGCATGTGGTTTTGAAGAAATAGCTGCATGGAGCCAGGACAAAAACTATCTTATAATATTAATTAGTTGGAATGAATTGTTATGAAAAATTCAAAGGAAGTTGTGCAAAGTGCATATGTGTGGAAAAATATTCCATTTTGTTTCTTTTGTAACTCTATACAATCATAATTTTTCCTTGCTACACACATTTGCTCCGTCGCACAACACTTATTCTTGACACACATTAAAAATACATTTTATTGAATATTGCACAATAAATATTTAATTTACAAATGTGTTTAATATTGCATAATAAGTATTAAGAAATATTTGACATTGATAGTAAAATATTCAAATCTATGTGGAATGAAGGATTTGTGGACAGGGTATATGTAGGAGAATGGGAGTATGGAGTGAACATATTTCTAGTAGAGATGAAATATTTTAACTATCAACAAGAACTTTAATTCTTAATGTTCATTGGATCAATGTGGGATGTACATTTTTCAAAACTAGAAATAGTGGTTTACAAATTAAAAATAGCAAATCTTGATATTTAAGTTTTCTAAATACGATGCGCATTTGTACATGCGTGTGAAAAGATAGTGTTGTGTGGGAGAACAAGTGTGCAAAGAAAGGAATGGAGACTTTCTTTTTCACTATTTCAGTCCTCCTTCTATACACTTCTCATTCATATGACACTAGATGTTATTAATCAATTAATAATGTGGGATGTGTTGCAGAGAGAACTTTATTCTATAGACATAAACTTTAAATCATAAACTTAGTAACCAATGTAATAGAAGCTTAGTATCCAATATAACTTTAAACTATGTGTGTAGAAAAAGGAACAAAAAATTTAATTTCTAATGTAACATAAAATTTCATCTTTAATGTTGCCATCCTCCACATGAATTTTCCTTTCGCAAATTTCTTCTGCATGGTCATTTTTCCAGATGCTTTCAGATACTATGTGCATTTGTGATATTACATTTGTGAATTAAATATTTATTATTGAATATTCACTTAAGCGTTCTTTTAATGGTTGTGAGGAAGAGGTGTTATATGAAGATAATGGGTGGGTGGAGAGAACGAGTGTGCATTCAACATTTTTGAATTTCATAGCAAGAAAAAATGGAAATAGTCATCATTTGGATTGAACGAGTGTGAAGAGGAAGGAACATAAACTTTCTTTCGCAATGTTTAGGCCATCCAAATAAATTTGTTGGCTAGAAAGTTCTTACACACATCTCCTCCCTATTAAAATTTAATTTGTAGAAATTTTATAAGATGCATTTGACATTAAATGTCCAAGTGTAAACAATCATGGAAAATGCAAAGGAATGTTGATTTAATGAAATTATCATTGCCGGTAGGAAATGTTGCTTCATCATTTTTTCATTCGCACATACTCCTCTACGTAAGCATCTTGCAATTGTGTTATTTTTGCCATCATTAGGCAGAGAAACAAAATAATATTGATACATTTGAATGATATGCAAGGAGATGATGTGTGTATATGTGTATTCGGTGAGTTAAATGCTAAAAATATTGATATTTACAGGAACCAGTGTTTTATATCAATCATATATACTTGTTAACATTAATCATGAGTTGTAGGCAATATTTCTATGACAATGAACAAGAAAATTGGTGATATGAAGCTATTAGCATGAAACGTACAAGTGATTAAGAGACAAATATATCAACTCTAACATGATATTGGTCAATGAGGATAGACACTAGGATGATAAAAAATTTGGATGTAAGCTTTATCTCCAATACAAAGATTTTGTAATGTGTTTCACACACAAAACAGTAACATGTACTAAATATATAGGAAAATGAGGAAACAATCATTTGAAATGGCTTGTAAAGTGTGGAAAAAAGTTATTTGTAGTTATATAAATAATTTATTTCCTCATATCAACTGTGTATTTGGAATAGTAGAAAGTGAAACGTTTTCTCTTCATAGAATGTGTTTAAAAGATAGGAGTATTGTTCGAGATTTTGTCTCCTTACATAAAATATTATCTCCAAAGTTGACATCACATAAAATGAGATCCTCGGTTTTCAATTATCTGAATGGTGTCTCTAAATATCGTTTAAAAATTGCAAATTTCTAAAGATAAGATCATTGGGATACAATACTAATTCAGTATTGATGACAAATCGGAGTTGAGGAAGTGGCGTGTCATGCCAAGGGAATAACTCTATCTCATATCAATGTAGTATGATGTTCCTTGTTATCGATAGCTAATACATGTTTACAATGTTGTTCAAGCTCAATTGAAAATTGATATGTCATCTTATGCAATGCCAAATTTGGCATAAACTATTAATGCATTGTTGGTGGCATTTTTGCATTATTTGGGGAATACTTTAGTGTATCACGATAGCTTTTTGTCCAATATTTCATGTTATGGTCAGATTCAATTCTAGTTGTTTAAAGATTTGGGTTTTTGGTTACGTTGTATATGATATCTTACTAATTGATTAATATGTATTGTTGTGCTACAAGGAAGTGTGTGGAAGAAATGTGCAAGTAATGAATGTGGAGATATAGAATATTCCATAAGAGGGTTTTTGTTCCTTGCTTCATGTAGTTGGCTTGAAGGTGTTGATTTTTTATTTCAAATGAATTGTAGTGTTTATTTTTGTTTGCATTGAGATTTTTTACTTTTCCACTTTGTGCGATCTTAGCATTTCTATTACCAAAATTAACCGACTTGAATCCGTTGAACATAAATCTACTAGCATAAACTATTAATTCGTGGTTGGTAGAATTAGCCCATGACTACTTTGTGTATCATGATAGTTTTTGTCGAGTATTTTGTATTATGATCAGAGTGAATCCTTGTCTATGTTCAAATATTTGGGTTTAGCATTGTGTAGGATATAGGTGTGCAAACTAAATGGGCATATGAATGTATGTGAAGGCACAAAATATTTTGAAAGAGAACTTTTCTCTTTTTCTCAATGCAACTAGCTTAAACATGTTGTGATAGTTAGCTTTGCACCATAGTGTTCAAACTGCTTGCTAGGTCATTTGTAAATCAGATTTGGTTCATTTTTTTCATTTTTGCAATTTGATATCAAATAAAATTAATCAACATTAACATAGCAGTGGAGACCAGCACAACCGTCAAGTCAATTCATGGTAGAAGATAATTAAACATGTCTTTGCATAGTATTTATTTGTCATTGTCCTTCCACAATTTTCCATTTACAATTATTATTGATAGTTTCTTAGCTAATTATCACAATAACTAGTAATTCATTTTTATTTTATACTGTAAATTTATGTTTCTTATGACACATATATCAATGATCTTGAAGTAATATTAAAGTGTGGAATAAATGTACAAGATGTTTTTGAAATTTCGAGATTTATTTCCATTATTTTTTGTAAATTTTGGCTTTTGTATCTTTAATTTCTATTTATTGAGTGTCATGTATAGTAGTTTTCACTTGAGTAATAATAAGAGATGGTGATTATGAAGAGAGTTGAGAATTGTAAAGTTAAATGGTATTTGAGAACATTATTCATTGACAGAGTATCTTTTAGTTCAAAGTGAAAATGGGTAGCATATGAAGGAAAGAGGCTATATGTAGTGATACAATTAACTCACTCACTCGTATCAATAAGAAATTTCACTGGTTGATGGCATATGAGTGTTATGTGAATCTACCAATGGAAGAGGAAAAAAGAAACAAGACTTGAAGTAGCAAACTAGCGAAAGTTGGGTGTGTTGTAGAAGTCTTTGATTTCAGAGAAATTGTTTATCTATGTGAAAACAGTTTCGATTCAAGAACAATAACAATTAAACAAGGAGAAAAGAAGATACCTGTGAATCCTAAGGCATTCATATGGTTACTCGAGTTACCATAATGGAATAAGTTTTAAAAAATGTTTGATGTAGATAATTTCTAGACATCAAAATCAAGCGGGATGACATTATTCGACAATTCATTTCCCCAACTTCTCGGGCTCCTTCAGATCTTTCTTTGGTAGATATTTATTTATTTAGACTATCGTTTAGGGAATTTTGTTGGCTCTATGCACACATTATGGGTTGAGAAACTACAACAAATGTTCCAAAATGAATTTTCTATCTACTTTATCAATCATACAAAGTTGGTATATATTTGACTAGGTTGATGTCTTTCTAATGAATTAGCTTTTCAATTAGTTAATTTATTCAAGATAAATGGATTCTTTATGATGGTGTATATCATAACAACCCTCATCTCAAGCCATGTGTTTGACGACTTACCTTGTAATCATAGATTCAATTTTAGTGAGGACCCAATGCAACTCTAGTATCATATATTGTGGAAGCATACAACTTCTTTAAATTTTCATTTAATTTAAGATATCTTTGTAAAGAAATTATATTGTGTTATAACTAGACAAGAGGCTCCTCAAATATATGCAAAAGCTCAAGAATTCATAGATGGTAAAGGGAAGCATGAAGAAAGAGAAATTAATACGACAATTTGAACTTATGGTTTTGAAGTTAAGTCATTATTGTTGCCAAAAAAAATTCTAGATATGTATTTTGTTGTTAAAGTTTGTAGGTAATATCATGGTTGGCTAGTTATATTTGAATAGAAAAAAGAAAACAAAATTATTTCTTTTTCATTTACTATTAGAGAAGTCACCATGAACAATATGGCTCATGCTACCAATATTGCAAAGTATTTAGATCATTTTAACTTAGGTAAAGTTGAAGTCGTTAAAGCCTTTGATCCAAAAGGTATTTTCAGAGACCGTCTAGAGTTTGTTAGATATGGGAACTTGTTTTCAAGAGCTAGAGAACAAAAAGAGAAAAATCATAGTAAGCCAAAAAAATTCAAGAATTGCTAATAGATTTTGAAAAAATCACCAAAGAAAAGAGTGTGGGCATGGGACAAAGATATAAGCAAAGAGGCACAAACCTTGTGGGGTAATCTCAATCTTGCACATGTGACACTCATCTCATTTCATCTACTAGTCAAGAAACGATAAAAACTACTACAAGTGAAGATTAGTTCATAGTGAGCTATTAGATGGTGGGGATGATGAAGAGCCTCTTCGTAGAGTCACTACAGAAAGAGAACACATAGTTGAATCAGCCAAATCCAAGAGTTTGCATGAAACAGGGAACATTGAAAAGGTTGTGGACATGGAAGTTGATATAAATATACTACCTAATTTGGTTAGTACTTGTTTGCAAGAAAATGGGAAAATGATGGAGTAAATTGCTAAAGAGAAAACTACTTTAGATGACTTCCCTATCACATTTAAAAATGCAAATTATGACAAGGGTAGTAAAATATTGAGGATATAAATAGTATTGATTCATAGCAAGAAGGTTATTGATCGAGCATAAATGTATGTTGATGTGTCTGGGGTTGGAATGACAGGGCTCATGAAATTGTACCTATTGGTGTCATCCTTGTGGATTATATTAGAAACGAGAAGCATAAAATATGAAATTGAAAGAAACAATAAAAGATCTAGAAGATGTTATAAACCTGGGTCCTTTGTTGATGAATCTATTGGCAATACATGCACTGCCATTGGCAATCTATACACCCAGAACATCCCACATATTCAATAAATCAGTCAACCTCCTTAATGTAGTGAAATAATATATTATTGGTAATATATTAGACATATCTTGAATTATTAAATATGCATGGAAAGAAGCTTTTGATCGGCGGCATTTATTGCAGAGAATTAAGTCATTCATCAAGTGGGTGAAAAGTGAGCTCGAGGTAGATAGGGAATTCATAGGAAATGACTTATTAACTTTAGTTGCAAGATTGATTTACTATGTAATCTAAAGAAAGAGAAAGAAGGAATCCAAAATGTTGACTGAATGAAGCAGATCAAAATAGCATGGTCTGAGGGAATCAAAACATTAGAGTATATTATTTCTGAATGTGGATGCACATAAAGTAGAAGAGTTGATGAGTATGTCAAGGCAGTAGCAATTGTTTTGGATTTAAATAGTATGCACATTACATATGAGTTTGGAATAATTTAAAAGGATAGACTAATGGTTGAATTGGATATTCTAAAAAAATCAAAGGCAACATAGTTTGATGATATGTCTGATTTTACTATAAAGCAAATTAGTAGATGGCTAACTACTTTTGTTAGTGTTAACGAAGAGTATTGTGTCTTGGCTTCATAATTTCAACAAGAATCTAGGGAAATTGAGGAAGATATATTCAATGAACATGTGAAACAAGATATTATTATCACTCTGATGAAAGAATTCCTTAAAGCTAAATTGAAGGAATTCCTTAGAGAAATTGTGATTCCAAAAGACAACTAATAGTCAAATAATGTCAAACTATACCGATGCATATTGTAAGTGTTTTGAAGTCTTGGAAAATGATCCAAAATGGATTTTGGATAGATTCCTAAGTCTAAGTGTTCCTCACAAAGGAAAATGAAAGTCCAAGGAAGTTCCTAGAAATAGCCCCATTACAGAGATCTTTTCCTTTTGAATCTATTGCAACTTGAATGGGCTAAAATGGACTTAGGATGCAAAAGTTATCACAGAAACAAGATACCCTTTGTTCTTTGGAAAAAGAGGAAAAATCCCTTAAAAATGGCAAAAAAAAACCCTTATAATGGGAAATCGCATCAAAAAAAGGCAAAAGAAGTGGATTAAGTAGAGGCGAAAGAAACCCAGATCGGTCGATCCGATGTATTGGATCGGAGGCAAACATGTATGCGATATTGGGACCCTGGACTTAGTGATTGTGATCATGTGATATGTCGATTGCTAATGATCAGATTGACAGATCGGCATCAGCGATGTGCAGAACCCCTGGGCCATAAGCAATGTGATATACGATAGCAATCGCGACTTGTAATCTCAGTCATCAGATCAGGAAAGGAATGGATTGCCAGGATTAAATTGGCGACTTGCGATTGCCGAACCTGACGGATTTCATAAGCGCAGTTTATAAAATTTGAGTTTCGGTTAAAGAGATTTTCTGTGTATTAACATTTTTGGGTGTAAAAACTGAAATACAAAGGAAAGACGCCCGAAGCAATAAATCCTATCCTGAAGGGGAATTAGAGGTGCGATTTATAAAATTTTAGTTCTGTAAAGGCAAATTTCAGGCAGGCCTCAAGCAGTAAATGGTATTGGGCCGGCTCTGCCCAATTCCACACACTGGTTGACACATGGCTGGTGGAGGAGAGAGGAAAAAAGCCTTTTTGGGCGGGTAACCTTCATACCCTTAAGCCACCTGAAATCGCATATCAACCATTGGATCAGAGATCTCGCAGATCAATGGTGGGGATTGCAACAATAGCCAAAGGTGGACCTAATGTGATATTAGGGTGGATGTGATAATATCTTAAGTCCGATAAAAAGGATTTTGTCGGGTTTTTCTCTTTTTCTTGTGTATTTGGGATTTTAACCAATGCGTTAATGTGATGTGATATAATTCCTAATGGCGGACTCGATAGGGATTTTAGGGGCGATTGAATGGGATTTCACATTCGAAATACACATCTGGTAGTGTATTTTCCAGAAATCTCTCTGTAATGGGATTTTCTCAGTTTTTGGGTTTTTGTCTATGAGAAGGCTTTGAAACCTCTATAACTGCTCCTGATCATCATGCCAGGCTGTAAGCAGGCATTTTTACAGGAATGATGCATTTTGAAGCCACGTAACCATAGAGCCAGATGGCTAGTCTAACTGACAGGGAGCAGAGAAGCCACAGAGCCACAAAGGGATAATGAAATGCAGAGAAATGGCTGGGGTAGCCGAAAAGCCAGAAAAGTACCTCAAAGGAGGCAGAGAGCTCAATTGAGCAAGGAAGTTGCAAGGAAGAAGTAAGATAGCAGAGAGAGCGAAAAGTCACTGTGCAGAGCAGTCGAGGGAGACTTTGGGGTCACTTGGAGGTCAAGTGAAAAGCCAGAGAGCTGAAAGTTGCAAAAACTGAAGCCAGAGCCAAAGAAGCTAGAGCCGAAGAGCCAGAGCCAGAGCCAGAGCCAGAGCCAAAGAGCTAGAGCCAAGAGGAAGAGCCACGAGCCAGAGCCAAGAGGCAGAGCCACAAGCCAGAGCCAAGAGCCAAAGCCAGAGCCAAAGCCAGAGCCAAATCCAGAGCCAGAGCCAGAGCTTCAGAGCCAGGGGATAAGATGGTGTTTTGAACCCATTGTGTTCTTTGTAAACTAGTGGAGTTGAGCATGGAGCTTGTAAAAGAACTTATACCATAATCCCAGAGAGCCTATTCGAGTTGATTAGAGCTCAAGGAGATGTAGCCCAAGAATTTTGGGTGAACTCCATATTAATCTTGTTGTCTTATGTGTGTTTATTATTTGCTACATTGTTTCACTATTATATGTTTTATATCAGTTTAATCAAATCAATTTACAACACATAAACAGTTTAAAACCAAAACCCAAGTATACACCATATTTCAAGTAGTATTAATTCTGGAATTGGTTAATCCTAAAGACTTGGGAATATTTAATCTTTGGAAGTGGGAGAGGTTCTTGTAAGTGAGATAAGAAGCCTAAGTGCCCCATTTTCAGATCAGGTGGTATCAGAGCCTGAGATTGATTAACCATACCTTCAAAGGTTATATCAGATTGCTTATCTGAAAGGTGTTTAAATAGTCAGAGGTTGATTGTATGCTTGTTTGTAGACTGACTATTGTTTGAGTTTGCAAAGGTGAAGGGAAACCTATTGATAGCTCAGTCCAGGAAGGACAAAAAGGAAGAAGGGCTGAAGGCATTCTTCTTATCCCAAAGTACCTCAAGGAAATATTTGAAGCACAAGAGGTTTGTTGCAAAATGTTGCTTAGAAAAGCTCTTTATTTATCTTGTTTGAAGTTCTTTTATTCATTAGCATAATGACTACCTCTACAAGTGAGTCCTTAAATTATTCTTTCTTCATCACAAGGCTCTTTGATGAAGACTTGAGGCAAGACTTGTCCACCATGATGGATATGGTGAGAGAAATGTATGAGGATGGAAGGAAGAGTAGCATACTTAGAGAGCAATTGAATTCCGTGGAGGAAGAGAAGCAATTGCTTTTTGACAAATTGCAGGAAATGGAGAGGCACCTTCATATTGCAAATATGAACTTGAGAAGGATGCATGAGTTGGAGACATAACTCTTTGTTGCCCAAGAAGCCTTATATTGGTTCTTTTGAAAAAAATACTAGAGGCATAGGCTCCAAGCTAATGTCCAAGATGGGCTATGAAGGAAAGGGCTTGGGAAAGCATGCACAAGGTATTGTTGAACCAATAATGGTTGAGGAAACCTAAGTATTCGGGTCTTGGCTATGGATAGTCTTATGGAAAGGGTTCCAAAGCTGCCATGAAGGCCATTGAAGCAACTCCAAGAAGGAGTTTCATTTCAGAGTGTGAAGATTGTATTTAGGAGGAATGCAATGGCTTGAAACATCATTTGTAGGATGCAGGTGTTCAGAAGCACACACTTGAACCAGAGGGTTGTGGAGACTCTAACAACCTTGAAGAGATTGATGGTGTTCCAAAGGGAGCCACTTCTTCATTTGCTTCACCTCCTCATGAAGGCAATAAAGGTGCAAGAGAAAAGTATAAATCTAGTTCTAAACATTTTCTTTTTTATTGTGCCAAGCATGGTAAATTTCCACATAGATATGGGAAAAGAATTGCATGTTCCTTTTGTGGTTTGGATAACCATAGTGTTTCTAGATGTTGGAAGAAAATGGCCACATACAGGAAACTTTTGAAGGGAAGAAAGCAAGAAATCAAAGGTCCATTGGAAAAGGCAAATCATACTGTCAAGCGGATGCACATGCAGGGCACTCACTACCATAAGCAAGGGCGTCTTGTTGAAAAGTGTTGGACTCTAAATCCAGCAATGCTTCCACAAAAGTTGAAGCAAGTGGAAAGAGAAGATGGCAAAAATGGAAAGGAAGATTCCATGATTGATGTGTTTCAGGATGATTCACATGATGATGCTGATGTGCAAACAAAGGTAGTACCTTTGAAAGGGATTGGTAAGAAACGGTTAGAGTTCTTATCCAATTAAGCTTGCATGTCTATTGATGCATCTGTTTGCATTTCTTGCTACAACCTTATATTTCATTTCAGCTTCAAAAGTACAGTGTGGTTAAGTGAAAGTTGAAAATGCATGCATGAGCATGAGATGCATGAACACAAGGATGTTGATGATTTCCTTGTATTTAAACATGTATGTGTAATTAACTTGCAGGGTTGATTAGCACTTTGACATGCATGTGATGCCATGTTGACTTGGGAGAAGCTAACTTGGTCTCCAAATGGAGATAATGATGAAGTGTTTCATCTTTTGAAAAAGAGTCCTCATGGTCTTTTTCTACATGCTTGACTTAAAGGGTCATTTGTTTAAAGGCATGTTTTGTGGGCTTGTTATCTAGTCCATCATTTGTATGTAGATGTAAGACATGGGGGTGTTCACAAGATGTGAAATCTATTTCTTTTGTTGAAGCAAGAGTTTAAGCCATCCAGTTGTTGTTTGTATTTCTGTTGTTGTTGACAGCTTGTCCAACAAATACAAATGAAATCTTTTGTGAAGCAGATGTACTTCCCATTTGTTTGAGCCACCTTGGATCAATGATCAAGGTAGAGAAGTTCAAACCACCTTCTATGACCATTTTAACAGAAGTTCTGTAGGAAGGCAAGGAGGAAGGCAATTCTTCCTAGGAGGACTAGCTCATCTGGGAAGGAAAGTGGTCAGAGACTTTCATTCAGAGGCACTATGTAGGGAAAGTGTATGGAGGCTAAAAGAAGAGGGTGTTGTTACTCTCATTCACTGTTCAGATCAATATATCAGTCTTTTGGAGACCAAAATTTCTTTTAGTGGGAAGGCGTGATCCAAAATGGATTTTGGATAGACTCCTAAGTCTAAGTGTTCCTCACAGAGGAAAATGAAGGTCCAAGGAAGTTCCTAGAAATAGCCCCATTGCAGAGATCTTTTCCTTCTGAATCTACTGCAACTTGAATGGGATAAAATGGACTTAGGATGTAGAAGTTATTGCCGAAAGAAGATGCCCTTTGTTCTTTGGAAAAAGAGGAAAAATCCCCTCAAAATGGCAAAAAAAACCCTTATAATTGGAAATTGCATTGGAAAAAGGCAAAATAAGTAGATTATGCAGAGGTGAAAGAAACCCTGAACGGCCGATCCAATGTCAGATCGGAAGCAGACATGTATACGATATCGGGACCTTGGACTTGGCAATTGTGATCATGCGATATGCCGATTGCCAATGATCAGATCACTGGATCACATCGGTGATGTATAGAATCCCTGGGCTGTAAGCGATGCAATATACGATAGCGATTGCAGTGTGCAATCTCACCCATCGGATTGAGAAAGGAATGGATGGCCAAAATTAAATAGATGACTTGCAATTGCCAGAACCAACGGGTTTCATAAGCGCAACTTATAGAATTTGAGTTCTGGTAAAAGGGATTTTCTATGTATTAATGTTTTTCGGTGTAAAAACCGAAATACAAAAGAAAGACACCCGAAGCTGTAAAGCTGGACCCAAAGGGGAATTAAAGGCGAGATTTATAAAATTTGAGTTCCGTAAAGGCAGATTTCAGGTAGGCCTCAAGTGATAAATGGTATTGGGCCAGCTCTGCCTGATCCCACACATTGGTCAACACGTGGTTGGCGGAGGAGAGAGGAAAATTTCCTTTTCGGGCAGGTAACCTCCATACCCTTAAGGCACCCAAAAACGCATATCAACCGTTGGATCAGAGATCCCGGAGATCAATGGTGGGGATTACAACAAAAACCAAAGGGGAACCCAATGCGATATTAGGGTGGATGCAATAATATTTGAAGTCCGATAAAAAGGATTTTGTCCGGAATTTCACTATTTCCCATGTATTTGGGATTTTACTTGATGCGTTAATGTGATGCAATATAATGCCTAATGGTGGACCCAATAGGGATTTTAGGGCGATTGGATGGGATTTCACGTCTGAAATACACGTCTGATAGTGTATTTTCCACAAATCTCTGTGTAATGGAATTTTCTAAATTTTTTGGGTTTTTGCCTATGAGAAAGCCCTGAGACCTCTGTAACTGCTCCTAATCATCATGCCACACTGCAAGCAGGTGCTTTTATAGGCAATGATGCATTTTGAAGCC
>APFE031331931.1:170530-294875 GCA_000404065.3 Pinus taeda | reverse complement strand
TGGAATTAGGACTTCCATTGTAAGCTTGTGAGGAGAGATTACCATCCTTTCTTGTTTCATTTGGAAGTGGGTGAAGCTTGTCAAAGTAGAGGAAAACTCTTGCTGGACCCTGGGAGGAACTTGCACAACACCAAGGCTCAGGTTGTAATGGTTTCTTTTTTGTTTCCTTAATACAAATAAGTCCATTCTTCTCAATTGATTTGTTGTTAATGAATTGTTTCATATACTCCTTGGTCTATATGTTGAATATGCTTTGTTTTATGGAATATTCAGGTGTTATGTAATCGTTTGATTGTTAGTGTATGTAGGTCTTAAAGTGAAGGAGGAACTCATCTGGATCAGCAAGGTTGGACTGCTACAACAAGCGTTGGACCTAAGGTAAGATCGGAAAACACTTTGTTTCTCATAGAATAATGTATGTTTAGAGAAGGATTGCTCTTGTTTGGTTTGTTTGTCACTAGAGAGTCTTAGACTCCTAGGGAGGTTAGGTTTGTCCGCAAAAATAACTCTTTCCGCATGACAATGAGGTAATACTTATGCAGCCGTGAATGACCCTCAGTCTTCCAAGATCTTTCATTTCCCCCATTTCATTACACAGATCAACATATATAGATGAGAATGGTCGGTGAAACTACTAACACGCTGAGGTCACCCTTGGTGGTGTGTTCTCCTTCTTGGGGAAATGAATGGTTGCCTTTGGAACAGAGGAGGATTGTGTATCATTTCTTAGCACCTATGTGGAGTGGCTATCACTCTCTATCATTTCCTGAAGGAAACTGAAGATGTTGCGCTCATCATCCCACATCTGGCATGCTTTGTGATGTATCTGGCAATGATGACATCTAGATGGATTAGTGTTGTCATGATTGTTTCCACTGAACTGAAGGAGTGCCTCCATTATGCACTTTGGCAGTCTGTGTTCCATTTCGCAGAGTGTGTTTCGCAATGCTGACAGTAGTGGGCTAGAGGTGTCATCTTGATACAACTCACCTTTACCTGTTACCAAGTCTGCTCGAATTTTCCTGCAAAATAATCCATATCAGCTATGACTGTGAGAAATATGGCAAACAGGTCTACAAAACATGCACCTTGCATTTATAACATCAAATGTGAAAGAATCCCCCCTTCCTTTTAATTTATGCACTGATTAAGTCCCGTGACTGTCAATCTGATTTACATTGCAAATCCTCACAAAACATAGAGTGAAACCCAAAACTCGGACTTGAAATACTATAGACAGGAACCTATACCCTATTGTGTCTGCCATATGGCATTTCCCACTAAAAACCACAACCATAGCATTTTGCTGAATACACAAGAAACACGGGAAAAACCCTCATCCAGGTCATATAGTTGGCCTTCAAATTTTATATGCCTGAGCCTAAAATTATCAGTGGGTTTGACGTATGGTGTTACGCCTTATGCATGAGCACTAAAACCAACCAATAGCGATTTGCGATGGGGAGGGGCAGACCCAATAATATATATATTATGTTTAATCAGATCGGCGGGTCTGCCATATTGCATATCGCAATATGCACAGGCCTAGGGCCCGGCCAATTGTGGATATGCGATTAGGCCGGACCCAATATATATATATATATTATTTATATCTAAGTTATTCTTAATAGCCCCAACGGGTTCGATATACCATGGCGCAATATATATGTATAACCCCTAGACCCACTGATTGCGATAACAGAATGGGGGGGTGGACTCGATAAAATATATATCATGGTTAATATAGTCGTCGGGTCTAGAAGACATATGCACCTTTTATACATATAACCTTGGGCTTGGCCGATAGAGACTTGCGACATGGCTCTAGACCCAAAAATTATGAATTTGGGTTGATAATGTCATCTGATCAGGAAGGAAATAGTGTGCAATGTTAATTACGATAGACCACGAAAAGGGATTTATGCATGTTTTGCGAAGTATTTCCGCTATAAAGAGTTATGATGGGAATAATGATGCGAATGAAGGTTTGGATGGCTAAAAAGGCTCCGATGGAGGGAATGAATTGAGGGCTAGGTTGGGTGATGAATGGACCATGAAACAGGGATTAAAAATGGGGTTCTTGACCATTAAGAACTGAAAATTTGGCTTGGAAACGATTTAAAGTCTCTAGGACTAAACAGATCATTTGGAGAGGTAGAAGACAAACTTTTAGGGGACCCATTAAAAATTGCTGCCAAGGCAAGTTTTGATAGGGTGGTGGTTATGGCCACAACAATTGTATATACTATATGTTGTGCTTTTAGTCAGTATCTAATCAACTAAAAGCCTTGAAAATTTCCTCTCTCAAACCTTCATAGATGTGAAAATGGCATTGTGGTGGATGTGGGTGGAAAAAGATATATAGGTTTCATCTCAAGGAATCCAATATATCAAAATCATAATTGCTATATCTAACAAGACATATATTATTGAGACTACATACCCTTACATCGACGAAGAATACAACCAAGAAATATTTTCTTCGTATGATTTTGAGGATGATTGTGACAATTGATATATGGATACCTGTAATTTTTGGGACAACTGCTAGTTTCATATTCGATCTGATATCCCTACTCCACTCTATGTAGAGAACATCATGTAGGGAATTTGAGATACTCTTATGCCTACTGTTGGCTGCTCGAATTGTTTATTAATTAAATAGTCGAGTACCACATTAAATTGTCAACCCGAGAAAGTCCTTTTGTTTCAAAGGTGACCTTGTACTGTATGCACTCAATTCTAAAAGCATTAAAGGTTGTAGTATAAACAAATCTACTTTGTATCAAACCCTTTGTGATACAGCAACTATGATCTGTTGCAGAAATGAAATGAAAGCAATTAACTAATGGTAACAAATCTGCAGAAAGAAATGATGGCTATTTTGTAACAGAGGACCAGGACCCTTTCCTCAGAATAAGGATGTTCAATACCTGCCCCTGCAACCAATTTGCCAATGCACACTGAAAATCCTAATCACTGGTGACACACTCTTTCACAGCGCCAATCAATTAAGAAAACATAGTATCAGCAAAAAGGAAATATTGGAAGCAAGGCTAGAAATACACATAAATCACGCACACACTTAACAGAAAAGAAATGGGTGAATCTTGTGAAGAAGGTGGGCCCTGTCCCTCTCACAAGATTCCCCGGAACATAGATGCTAAGTTGAAATGCTCAGAACAGTGCTTTATTCATCTGCCAAAATGTCAAATTACAATAAGGATTCAAACTTGCTCTGCACTACAATACTTCCGTTACAACTAGCTCTCCCCTCTAATGTAGATGTCTCCTCTTTATAGAGGAGATATCTATTACAATAGATTGTCATTATTCATTCAGTTTGACCCTTTTGTAAAAAAATATGAAATCAATCCCTATTACAGCATGTTGTTACAACAGTGTGTAACTTTGTCATCCTTCGTTAGTCAGATCCTTTTGTTATTACAAAACTGGTACACCTCAACCATCTCCTTGAGATCCTCATATTATCCTTGGATGTTTCGTCACTGTTGTCGATTTTGTAAATCTCAACTGTTCCCTTGAAGTTCTTGTGCTGTTCCTGGTGTTCCATCATCTGCGACTGTGTTTTACCATTTTTAGACGGTTGTTGATTGTGCTGTGTCAGCATCTGCAAAGTATAGTTCTACCAGCTTTAGACGGTTACTGCTCCTGCTAGACAATTGTTGTTTCAGCCATTGTACCATGAGGTTTTACCTGCTTTAGTCAGTTGCTATTTCTGGTGTTGCAGCAACCGCACAGTTGTTGTTTCTAGTGCTTCAGCAACTGTGAATTATAATTCTGCGGACTTTGAACAGTTTCGACAATTGTCAGCGACTTAGTCAACTTCCAAAGATTAATTATAAAGATAACATGAATATGTGTTGAATAATTAAACATATAGCAATGAGGAGAGGTACTTCATACCTTTGGGATAATGAGGTCAAAATGTTATCAAGGGTTTCAACTTATGGCCTAAAGAGGGTAACATCATGACAAAATATAAGGTCAAAAGTAGACAATATGGAGTCCTAACATCCCCCCCAACTGAAAGGGTTGCATGTCCTCATGCAACGTTTACTCTGAATCTGAGTCGGAATACTGGGATGAAGAGTGTAATTTGCTAATACAGTAGCTAAAGAAGGTGTTATCAGACCTGTTTCTGAACCCATAGACACTCTATAATTGCTGCCATGCTGCCACCTCCTCCTTTTTGGTCATTTTATAATGAGCCTTATATTGCTGACCAGGTAACCACAAGAGAGGGAAATGAAAATGGTAACCAATCCACCTTTCAGCACACTGTTCCATACATTTGACATAATAAGGTATGCGTGAAATTGCTACCTGAAGATTGAGGGGATTGTAAGGATGATATTTCTATCTCTCTTTCAGAAAATGTTCCCAAAATAAATTGTTTGCTTTGATGGCCAGCGCTCCCTTTGTTTTCACATAATGTTGGCAGTCCTGCAAGACTGCTGCTTGTAGTTTCCTCATGTGATCAACCATCTGTGGATTACTCAAATTTTGTTGATGTTGTGCAATGAAGGTGGCTGCATTTTGTGGTTCATTTCGAATCCAGAGAAGGCAGTTCTGCTCATTGTGTGTTGCTGACATAAAGGTATTTTTCCAAGTAAGTTGATTGGCTAGGAAAGAGATGAAGGCTCTTATTTGGATATCACCAACAATAGGGAGTATATTCATCACTCTATCTTCAGGCATGGCCTCATTGTGAAGATAGAGTTCACAGAGCATGTTTTGATCATTATTTGGTGCTTCTATGAATGTTTCAATAAATTGATCAGGTGTAGCAACTTAGTAGGGTCTTCCATCTCTGATTGACTTTATTTGTAAGAACGCTAACCGTTCTCTCAAAAATACTACATAATTAAAATAGGGTTTTCTTGTAGCCAGCACCCTCTGGACCAAATCGAAGATAGAGGACAGCCTAGCTTTTAATTTCTTATTTTCTGTATGTTGAGCTCGAGACTGTTCAAGTGAATCCTAATTTTTGTATGCATAGCTGAACCAAATTGACTTTTGTTGCTGGAATGCCTTCCCCTATGAAAGCTCATATTCTCTTCTCCATGTGTCCTTTAGTTCTTGAAAACTATAGGTCTCAATGTGAGCATTGCTGACACAGAGGGGTTCAGTCTTAGTATAGGCATCAGTAAAAGATTTATGTTCTATACTAGTTTGGGTAGGTCGAGGTGGTTCTATGTCTTCCTCTACAATTCTTGAAAAACCTGCTGGTTCTTGTGTAACAACAGGTTGTTCTATTTCTTCTTCTACAACTCCTGCTGGTTCTTGTGTAACAGCAGGTTGCTCTGTTTCTTCTTCTGCAACTCCTGCTGGTTCTTGTGTAACAGCAGGTTGTTCTATTTCTTCTTCTGCAACTCCTACTGGTTCTTGTGTAACAGCAAGTTGTTCTGTTTCTTCTTCTGCAACTCATGAAGAACCTGCTGGTTCTTGTGTAACAGCAGGTTGTTCTGTTTTGATTATAGTAGCAAAAGGTTGTGGATTAGCTCCAGCCATTGGAGCCTGAACTATCTTGTATCTTGCTCGAGTGTAAAGCTCACCACACTCACTACACATATATTCATTGTATTGACTCTTTTCTGTTACAAACGCTACCTGTACTAGGATGTGGAGATTATATTCATTCTGATAGGCTTCTTTAACCATTATTATCTCCTGCTGATAATCCTTAATTTGAGATTTTAGAAACTCAATTTCTTCCTGCAGGGAGGCTATGGAAGGCAGAGCTTGTGTAACTTTAGGTTCTAGTGGAGGAAGGGATCGTTGTTCCGCATCCATTTGGTCATTTGCATCTGCAACAGGTGGTTCTTGTGTGTCACCTGCTGGGTCAGTGGCTGGTTCTTGTGTAACAGCCACTCGCCCAATATCACCTTGGGTGTCTAATTTGGATTTTTCGGCAGCTGGTTCTTGTGTAACAGCTGCCTCAGAAAATAATGTCACAAAACTGTCAACGCTCTGCATCTCAGCCCAAGAGGGTGAGGAAAGGGAATGCTCAGGAATGGTTGGAATGCAGGGTGTTAGGGTGATGGGTAGAGAACTGCGGATAATAGAGCTGGTGGGTTTAATTGCTACAGACGACCGTGTTTGTTTCCTCGGTAAAGAAGCAGGAAAATTAGTAATTTTTCTTTTTCGGCCACTTTCCTTCAGAATGGGGGAACTATCGAGAATAGCAGTTGCTTTGACTGAAGCCTTGGTTCTTCTCCTTTTTGGTGGAGTTTCAGTTTTCTACTGCTTTTTTCTTTTAAGAGAGGTGATGGGAGTATTATCATCGGAGTCATCAGTGGAGATATGAAGCATGGGGGTGCATGTTTGAGCTTCATTGGGGGATGGGGTCCTCTGCAGGGGTGTTTCTGCTGCTAATTGTTGGGGAATTTCCTGGGATATTTGCTCTGATTACTGGGGAATTTCCTCTGCTTGCTGAGGATTTTCTTCTGTTTGCTAGAGAGGATTAATGAGGGGGGGTGGTTGGTTTAGAGCAAAGCCTCTATTTATTAGGAGTTGGGCTAAGCGATGTTGTTTCAGGGAAAGGAGCAGATGCTTTGCTTTTACAGTATAATATGACATATTTTTAGACAACCCAATAGATATTAGGGCATGTTTATTAACTGACCATGCCTCAAATGATTTAGCAAAATGAAGTCGTGTTGGTAAATTACTTGATAACGACCTTCACAAGTCAAATATTGCTTAACGAACTCCGCAACCTTTGGCCATGGTGGAGGCAGTGACTGAAGTGCAACCCCTCTCCCTTTGGCTTCCACATGCTTGCATGGTAGGAGAAAGTCTTGCTGCGCATTCAGAATAAGATGTTTTCTACTAAACCAGTGTGTGCCATTGGTTGGTAACCCGAAAACTTGGGCTACGTCTTCTTCTGTTACTGGAATTTGCACTCCCTGGACCATGGAAAATCCTTCTCTTAAGTTGCATGCGAACTCCAAAACTTGTTGTGTATTGAAATCCGGAAGTTTTCTAAAATAGTCTACCCATCCTGCTTGCAGGAAAATTTGGTAAGCCTCCGGGTAAAGTTCCAGTAGTGCTGTTGTGCCAGGTTCATGTGTAATCAGATTTCCCCCCATAGCTGTTGATTCAACAAAAATACACAATGCAAAGCCGAGTTGCCAAGTTTGAGACAGAGTAAACCGTTACAAATGAGGATATGCCATGACGAGGTGACTTTTAGATACTACCCCAAGGACTAAGGATGGCGGTGATTGACGTGTTATGCAATAATTACAATATTTTGGTAATCCCCCCAAAGCTACGTCTGAATGATCTAATTGGTAGTACAATGATTTCGGCAATCGTATCAACATCTCCACATTAACTATAATTTAATATCCACACTTAAACATGCGTACCTTTACTTTTACCTTTAGTTGCGCGCCAAAAAGTTTTATCTTGTCATTTGCTGGATCAATAATGATTACAAAGGGTCCACAAGTGTGAAAATACAGGCGATTTTTATTACTGACAGGAAGTAGTAGTGAAGAAGTGTAATTATCAGAGTGCATGGCTAGTTCCTTTAATGAAGAATAATATGCTCCATCAGGATAATAGTTCATTAAGCACTGAAACTGGTGTTACAGCATCGAGAAGTGATGTTGCAGTAACAGGAGTTGGTGCTGCAGCAACGGGAAGTGGTGTTTGCGGCGGGAAGTGGTGTTGCAACAATGGGAAGTGGTGTTGCAGCAACGGGAAGTGGTGTTGCAACAATAGGAAGTGGTGTTTGTGGCGGGAAGTGGTGTTGCAGCAACGGGAAGTGGTGTTGTAGCAACGGGAAGTGTTGTTGCAGCAACGGGACATAATGAAAGACTGATTTATGGTCCGAAAAACGTTCCCAAGCTGCAAAGTGATTCTTTTGGAATTTTTATTCTCAGCCACCCTCCGAAACTAATATCTGCAAAACAATTAATTGTAACATGGCAACCCTTGGCAGGGATTATTAGTTGAGAAATCTAATCTAAAAATAAATAAATAAACAAAAATTTAAGTGCCTTGAGGGACAGCAGGTTCCCCCAAAAAAACATAATGTATGTCTGCCATGCAAGTAGCTTTGAAATCCTCTTTAGAAACAGGCTATTGATACAAACGGAGTCGATACCCATTCACTAATAATGGTGTTCTACTATCATCAATCGTTAAGAGACTGACTGTTCCATTTGGAAAAACAACATCTACTTCATAAGGTCCTAGCCACCTTGTTCTTAATTTACCTTGGAAATTTTCGAAACGGGAGTCATACAGTAAAGCCAAATTACCTTTCTGGAACTGCTTTTGCTTAATGGCTTTGTCGTGCCACCTGATTCTTTGTTGCTGGATCATGGTTGTTTGATGGACGACATCCAACCTCTTCTCTTCCAGTTCCTGAAGCTGCTGCAACCTAGCTGTCTGTGCATCAGTCAAGTCAAGGTTAACAGCTAAAGCAGTTCTTAAGGTTTTGATTTCAAACTCCACAGGGAAAACAACATTTTTACCAAAAACTAATTCATAAGGTGAAAAGCCCGTAGTATTCCTCCAAGTATTTCGATAAGCACATAGTGCTTCAGGCAACTTTTGGAACCAGTCCCTCCTATTTTCCTTTATTGTTTTTGTCAAAATGGCTTCTATGACTTTATTGGTGCTTTCCACCTACCCATTTGCCTGGGGGTGATAAGGTGTAGTCATTTTATGCTTAATATGGTATCTCTGAAGTGTATCTTTGAAGCCATGAGAGTTAAAAGGAGGTCCCCCATCAATGACTAGTTCCCTAGGCAATCCAAACCTAACGAAGATCTCTTCAAATAAAAATGTTAAGGCTGATTCTTCATTAGCCTTGAGGAGTGCCTTAGCTTCTACCCACTTAGTCATATAATCCATGAATACTAGTATATAAACTTTTTGATTGGATGGAGGGTTAATGGGACCTATAAAATCTAGTGCCCATCTTTCAAAAGGTTCAAGAATTACCTGGGGATTGAGTGGAATTTCATCCCTGTGATTAGGCTGGCCCATTCTTTGACAGCTATCGCAGGCCCTGACATATTTCTTTGCATCCTTGAAGATTGAGAGCCAGTAGTAACCCATCCTGAGAACCTTGTGTGCTGTTCTTTTGTTTGCAAAATGCCCTCCACAAGGGGCATCGTGGCAGGCTTTCAATACATCATAAATTTGATCTTCACCAATGCATCTCCGGATCTCCTGATCGAGTCCTGTGTGAAACAGACAGCCGCTTATCCAGCTGTACCTAGCGCTTTGCTGAATGATTTTCCTTTTTTCTCTATGCGATAGGTGTGATGGTAATTTCCTTGCAACTAAGTAGTTTGCAATGTCTGCATACCAAGGTGAGTGAGCAGATACTACAAATAAATACTCGTCAGGAAAATAATCATCTACTGGAATATTTTCATTAGTTTTTAACCGAGAAAGGAAATCAACAACTAAATTCTCTTTTCCTGGTCGATCTACAATTGTGATATCAAATTCTTGTAATAACAATAACCATCTGGTAACTCGAGCATTTGTAACTGATTTGTTCATTAAGTATTTAATGGCCGAGTGGTCAATATGCACAAAAGTAGTATAACCAGTAATATAATGCCGAAACTTATTGATATCATAAATCACTGCTAGAAATTCCTTCTCAGTAACTGTATAATTAAGTTCTGCGGGGGTCATGTTTTTACTAATAAAATAAATGGCATAGGGAAGACTGTTTTCTTCTTGTCCCAAGACAGCTCCAATCGCAGTGTCTGAGGCATCAGAGGATATATGAAAGGGGAGTGCCCAATTAGGTCCTCTCAAAATGGGAGCTGTAGACAACTAATGTTTAAGTTCATCAAATTATTTTTCACAATCATCAGTCCACTTAAATTCAACATTTTTCGTTAGTAACACAAACAAAGGAGAAGATATTTTAGAAAAATTCTTGATAAATCTTCTATAATACCCGGCATGTCCTAAGAAACTTCTCACATTAGTTTGTGTTTTGGGGATAGGGAGGGTTTGAATTACTTGTATTTTAGCTGGATTGACTTGAATTCCTAAGAATGAGATGAAGTGACCCAATACAATACCTTGATTCATCATCATATGGCATTTTTCAGTACTTAAGGCAAGGTGTGCTTCTATACATCGCTTAAGTACTTTTTCAAGGTTTTGTAATGCATCCTCAAAGGTCGTGCCATAAGGAGTAAAGTCATCCATAAATATTTCTAAAGAATCATTTAACATATCAAAAAAAAATCCCTATCACTGCTCTTTTAAATGTTGCTGGGGCATTACATAGCCCAAATGGAAGAACCCTATAGGCAAAGGTCCCCCATGGGCTAGTAAAAGTGGTCTTGTCCTGATCTTGGGGTGCAATATTTATCTGATTATATCCACTAAATCCATCCAAAAAGGAAAATAATTTCTTACCTGCCAAGTTATCTAATACCTTATCAATGAATGGTAAAGGGAAATGGTCTTTATGGGTGGCCTTATTTAGGGCTCTATAATCCACACATACTCTCAATTTCCCATTTTTCTTGGGTACAATTACTAGTGGAGAAACCCATTCACTATCAGATATAGGATATATAAATCTTGCATTCAACAGTTTTTGAAGTTCTTCCTTTACAATTTCCCTTCAATTTGGATTCATCTGTCGTTGGGGTTGACAGACTGGGCGGGATCCTTCTTTAATATAAATGTGGTGGGTGCATAATTCAGGAGAAATCCCTTTCATAAATGCTTCTTTATTTTCACGGAGTAGCTTCATTAACTGCTGTTTTTGATCGTATGTTAGATTAGGATTTATATTTAATGTCTTACCTAGCTCGATTTCTACTGTTATACTTTTGGAGGAGCTGCCAACTAATGTCTGAGGTAAATTTTCAGTTTCAAGGTTCTGCTGGGATTCAGATTCCAAGATTGCAGTGAAGTGATTATGTATTTCTGGACTAACCGAAGAAGGTTCAGAGATAAAATTTCTGATTAATTCATCTTCGGTTGAGTCTTTGAAAGTTAAAGCCTGTCCGACAGTTAAAATAGGTTGAGTTTCCTCATCCTCATAATCTAACCATACAGAATTGTCGTTATTAATCATGGGTGTGGCATGAGGATAAAGAGTAAGCTGTTTGGTTTCCTGCCCATTAGATATTGTCATTGATCCAGATCTACAACTGATGAAGGCATCTGCTGTAGCCAGCCAAGGTCTTCCTAGAGTCAGTGGGTGACCCCCCAACTTTGTTTTAGTTTGTAACATAACAAAGTCGGCTGGGTAATTCCAAGATTCTACGGAAATTACCAGGTCTTCATTGACTCCTTCGGGTTTAATTGTAGAGCAGTCAGCCAACTCTAGAATGGTTGGGGTTTCCCTAATTAAATGTTTCAACTGCAGTAATTGTGCTGTTTCAAGTGTCATAATGTTTATTGCAGCACCCATATCTACTAGAACTTTAGAGACAAAGGTTTTACCAACCTGAACTGTTACTGTAGGGTGACCAGGGTCACCATATTTCATAGGGGGATCTTTTTCTGTTATCAAAGCAGTCATTTCTCCCATCACATGGACTGTGAGGGGTTCCTTAGCTTTTCTTCCAAGGTTTTTAATACAAATATCCCTAACAATTCTAGCATAAATAGGAACATCTCTTAGTGCTTGCAATAGCGGAATTTTGACATATAAATTCTGCAGTTCTCCTAAAAGGTTAAAAGCAGGTGGCTCAAATGTTTTGGTAAGAGCCAGACGTTTAGGGAAGGGTGGCTCTGCTGTTTGAGCAGTCTTGTTAGAAGATGATTCAAGTGTTTCAACATTGTTGTTAGATGAATTTTCTTTTCTAGTTTCCTCTTTTTCAGAGTCAGTAATATCATCAATGATGGGTTCAACTATTTTTCCAGAACGTAAATGGATATCATTGCATTGCATAGGGGAAACATGTTGATTTTGAATATCAATTACCTGCAGAGCTTTATTATTATTCGGGTTGGGGTTAGGTTGTACAGGCAGTTGGGGTCTGGTTGACTGGTTATTCGGCGGAGCGTTAGATGGTAAGGAAAGAGATTGTTGGTGTTGAGGAAATGGAATCTGTTCGGCTGTCCAGTTTGGGTTCCATTGATTGAAATAAGGTTGCTGAAGAGTCCAAGGATTCCACATGGTAGGATCGGTAAAAGGAGGATTTGGTTGCTGCATAGGTGGAAATTGCATTGGATTAAAGGGTGGGTATTGCATTTGATTCATGGGTGGGTAATTTGTTTGAAAAGGAGAGTGATTATTCCAACGACTAAATGATGTGTTAGAATTCATACCTTGTCTTTGTGGTTGCCATTGCCTCCTCTGTGTCATCAGGTACACTGCTTCAGCTTCCTCTTCAGTTGATTGCAGTGCTGCCTTTATTCCTGGTAGAGAAGGGCATTGTTGAGTCTCGTGATCCTTTTCACAGATGGTGCAAATTGGTACCCTGTCCAATGGGCATTCCCTCAGTGGGTGCTTCTCACTGCATTTAGAACAGAAAATAGCCAGAGCAGCTTCTGCTTCTGCCTGCTTCTTTTTAACTTGTAGGGCATCAATTTGTGAAGCAAAAGAGCTTAACATTTTAGTTTTAAATTCTTCAAGCAAGTTACCTATTTCGGCTCGTGTTGCTCCTCCACTTGCTGATTTCTGGACTCTTGAGTATATACTGTCCCTGCTTTTTGGTCTGCTTTCTGCTCCTCTAGAACATCTCATACAGAGGTTGATAATCTCATCAAATGGTTCTTTGGAAATATCCCCTTTTCCAAGCATATTCAGCATATCCAAGTAGTCATCTCATACCCCTTTTAGCAGTATTGTCTTCATAATATCCTTGCTCATAGTCAGATGATTAGATCACTGTAGATTATACTGTAGTCTTTCTATGAAATCATCCAGATTCTCGTCCTCCTTCTGAACCATTTTAAACAATTCTTCATTCCTTTCTCTTGTTCGGCAATAATCCTAATATTTGGTCAGGAAACTTTCTTTCATCTGATCCCATGTGGTGATCACCTGAGCCCCTTAGCTCATAAACCACCTTAACGTGTTCCCTTTCAATGTTGCTGGAAACAGTTTTAATTTCTGAGTAGGAGTTACATATTCATAACTCCTACACAGTATATCAAATTCAAAGAGGAACTCATCAGGGTCTTCAGAGGATAACCCATGAAAATTAGGTAATGCTGTAGGTGGAATTGTCTTCATAGGGATTGTTCCTCTTGGGAGATCCCCAATAGGAAATTCCAGGGTGGAGAGCGAATTTCCCCCCCTTCCTTCCGCTCTGTTATCCTCCATTGGTCTTTTTCCTGAATCACTTGCTCTGTCTTTAGTATCTTCTATTTATTCAGGTTCTTCTACCGGTTCCTCAACGTGCTCTGGTGTTTCCAGCTTCCTTTCAAGTCCTAGTACTTCCTCCATATGGTGATCTGTTTGGGAGGAATGCTGGATCTGAGGTCTTCGGGAACTTGTTCTCTGGGATGTCTCGACCTTTGAAATGATCTCGTCAATGAAAGTTTTTCTTCCTCCTCATGTGCCCTTGCCGCCTATGAAGTTAGCTTTCCTGCGTCCTCTCATGCACCTTTTATTCTAAAGGAAAATCATTAATGCCTTTAAAATCTCTAGTCGCCTTCCTCGGCAACGACGCCAAAATGTTGGCTACTCGAATTGTTTATTGATTAAACAGTCGAGTACCACATTAAATTGTCAACCTGGGAAAGTCCTTTTGTTTCAAAGGTTACCTCGTATTGTATGCACTTAATTCTAAAAGCATTAAAGGCTGTATAATAAACAAATCGACTTTCTATCAAACCCTTACTCTGTGTTACAGCAACTATGATCTATTGCAGAAATGAAATGAAAACAATTAATGAATGATAACAAATCCGCAGAAGGAAATGATGGCTGTTTTGTAACAGAGGACCAGGACCCTGTCCTCAGAATAAGGATGTTCAGCACCTGACCCTGTAACCAATTTGCCAATGCACACTGAAATCCTAATCACCGGTGACACACTCTCACAGCGCCAATTGATTAAGGAAACAGAGTATCAACAAAAGGAAATATCGGAAGCAAGGCTAGAAATACACAAAAATCACACACACACTTAACAGAAAAGAAATGGGTGAATCTTGTGAAGAAGGTGGGCCCTGTCCCTCTCACAAGATTCCCCGGATCACAGATGCTAAGTTGAAATGCTCAGAACAATGCTTTATTCATCTGCCAAAATGTCCAATTACAATAAAGATTCAGACTCGCTCTACACTACAATACTTCTTTTATAACTCGCCTCCTCTCAACTATAGATGTCTCCTCTTTATAGAGGAGACATCTATTACAATAGATTGTCATTATTCATTCAATTTGACCTCTTTGTACAAAAATGGGAAATCAATTCCTGTTACAGCATGCTGTTACAACAGTGTGTAAACTTTGTCATCCTTCGTTAAGCAGATCCTTCAACTATTGCAAAACTGGTATACCTCGTCCATCTCCTTGATATCTTTGTGCTATCCTTGGTTGTTTCGTCCTTGTTGTCGATTTGGTAAATCTCAACTGTTCCCTTGAAGTTCTCGTGTTGTTCTTGGTGTTCCAGCATCTGCGACTATGTTTTGTTGATCGTGCTATGTCAGCATCTGCCAAGTATAGTTCTGCCAGCTTCAGACAGTTACTGCCCCGCTAGACAATTGCTGTTTCACCCATTGCAAAATGAGGTTTTACCCACTTTAGTCAGTTGTTGTTTCTGGTGTTGCAACAACTGCACAATTGTTGTTTCTGGTGTTGCAACAACTGTGAATTATAATTCTGCGGACTTTGAACAGTTTCAACAATTGTCAGTGACTTAGTCAACTTCCAAAGATTAATTATAAAGATAACATGAATATGTGTTGAATAATTAAAAATATAGCAATGAGGAGAGTTACTTCATACCTTGGAATAATGATGTCAATATGTTATCAAAGGTTTCAACTTATGGGCTAAAGAGGGTAACATCATGACAAAATATAAGGTCAAAAGTAGACAATATGGAGTCCTAACAAGGTTCCCTATGGCCATAGGCTGGGACAAATGTTTTGGAGCCTTGAAACAACTTGGGTTGAGTTAATAGTTCCTGGAGCCTACAGTTTGCGACAAATGATTAGGAAAATTATGGGTTGATTTATTAGTCCTTGGAGTCACGGGTTGGAACTAACACTCTAGATCCCTGATCTAGATGTGGGTTGAGGTGTTAGTTCCTGGAGCCCTGTACAACTTGGTTAGAGACGAATTTGATTGATTTTAATGGTTTTTGGACCACATAGGTGAGATAACTGTGGTTGACGGTTGAGGTGGTTTGGCCTCTAGAAGCCCTGGTTGGTTTTGTTTTAGTTTAACCCTTACTTTCCCACATTCATACTTGGAATATGGCAAGAGGGTGATTGGCTGAAAGAGAAATTTGGTTCAACCAAATCTATGGTTGAGTGGTACGTGGAAGTCCATGACTTGGTTGGAATTTTCATATGTTAATAGGATATATTTTCCTATTGTGATCTATGGGAAATTGTATTGATTATGATGGCGATCGTATCGCAGATTTTCCATGGTTTCTATTCTAGTATATGTTGGTTATATGATGTATTCCATCTATGGCTCTTTTCATGTTGATGAATGGTTTATGAATGCATGGGATAATTAGTGTTGTTTCAACTAGCTAGAGAGGGTATAAAGCCTTCTTGGTGATGAATATTATCACTTTATGATCAAATATTCATTCATGGCTTGAAGCTTTCATGTTTACCATATGTTTGACGTATCATGGATTAGGAAAGTTCAGGTAAATTTCTTGCTTGAGTTTTGATTGATTCACATTGTCAACACCTTTGAATGCATTCTGGAAAGTTACAAGTAGTGTATGGAGGCTAGCCCAAAAAAGTGGCTCATATCTCTTAATAGCTGGCACTGAACGGGGAAATTTCAGTCATAAACGCATGGAGGAAAGCCTATGCATTCAGTTGGGACCTCATAACCACACTAATTTTGTGTTGTGCATGCGGTCGAGGAGCTTCTTTGGTAGAAAGAGCTCCAACTTAGGGATTAGTCACTTGGGGTGGCTTGCAGACGCCTAAGTGACCTATAGTCCCTAGGGGATGTCTATAAATTTGTTGGTGTGATGGATCCATTTCCATATATGGAGCTTGGAGGTCATGTCATATCATAGTGACACTCATCTCATGTTTACCAAGGAAAACTTGTGAAAGTGGGTAAATGTGGGAGGAGGTGTTACATCATTTCAGGCAAGGAAACAAGATTTCTCAATGAATTTTGGAATAACTTATGGAAGAAGATGGATACAAAGTTAAATAGGTCTACAAAATTCCATTCACTGATAGATGGGTAGATAGAAGTAGTTAATAGGACTTTGGCGCAACTTTTAAGGGGTTACAATCAAAAGCATCCAAAGACCTATTGGAAAATTGAATATAATGAGAGCAGGGTGGGGGTGAATCAGTATAATGCATTTATGGTCATCAATTTAAAATTTTTACTTTTTTTTTTTTCTTCTGAAATTTACCTAAACTATTAAATGATTATCAATACATCATATGAATAACAAATTTAACATATAAACAACATTCAACTACATCATAAGAATCAACAAATAAAAGTAACACATGTAGACATTAGATATAAGTGGAAACCCATAAACGGAAAAACCATGACTTGTGTTGTTGTGATGTAATGGAAAACTCCTACTTCCTCTCTTACATCAATTTTCTGTAGGCTTCTACCTACAAGAGGCTTCTACCTTGATTTTCTTCTGGAAGCTACAACTTGTTGGGAAGCTCCTACTCCCTCTTCTACATCAATTTTCTATAGGATTCTACCTCTATTTTCTTATTCAAGCAACAATTTGATGGGACTATCATACTCCCTCTTCTACAAGCTCCAGCCTACTCTTTTTCAAGCTACTACCTAAAAGGAGACAACAATTCCCTGATAACATTACAAATTTATCATGTTGGTTTACCTAGTCTTTGTCTTTATTTTGAACTCTATCTCTATCCTCTTCTTCCTCAACTCTACTTTACATTTGATCCTCTTCCTCTCTCTCTTTTCCAAGCAATCCACAAACTAGGTCTCACAATTAATCAAAAAACTCTCTCACACTAACAATTTCTTCATCCAAAAGCACATCTTTTTATATGCATAAGTTGTTGATTGTTAGTGTTCCATGCAAGAATCTAAAGTGAAGGTTTGCGTCTTTGTATTCCAAGGTTCCCTCTTCGTATTCCACCTATTTGTTTCACATTTTCTAGATTTGAAGACTAAAACAACATAAATGGACCTCAAAATATTCGAAATATAGTCACATCAACAATAATTGCATAAGTCAATTGCAATGCATATTTCTTTTTGCACCTTATAGGGTGCATACTTGTTTTTCTTAAAGGCAATCCATGTATAAACATGATATTCTCATTGAAAATATGCATATCTTCTATTTAATTTTGATTTTTTCTTGGTATTCCACTCAGGTGCAAAATCCACTATTTTGGCTCATCAAGCATCTTTAATTGAATCTATAACACAACCATATATCTCATTGCTTCATCAACGCACTTTTTCAACATCATCATATTCAGAATACAAGTTCTATTAGCTCATGCTCAACAATAGTAATTAAGCTCCTTGGTCCATTTCCAACACTGGAAATACATCAACATTTGCAAGCATTTACATCACAACATATACAAGGCATTTACATCACAACATCTACACTTGTGGCAAGGTTATACCTCTTACAAGCATCATACTCTATCAACATGGGAGAACCAATAGAAACCTTGCTTAGCCAATACATAGGAGCACTAGTAGCAATAAAAAATCAACAATATCTCATACTGAACATCAGACCATATTTTATTATGGCTTAAATCAACACAAGAAACCCTCAACACCCTTTGCCATTAATGACAACTTTTTCAACAATCTCCCCCTTTGGCATTGTTGGAAGCACTGATTTGGTCCTCCCCCTTTTGTCTTAAGAAACATTTCTCCATATTGCTCCTAATATGTGCTTACCTCCTCCTTTTACATCAATTGAAAGGGGGTACAAATCATGTCAGTGCTTACATTGTCAACAACATACTTTAAAACATAGTTTAGGGAATTTACATTATCTATTTCTTCACAACTTGTTGCATTCCCTGCCTGATATGAATCTTGTAAAAAGTATGCTCTTGGTTCTCAAATAGATAAAGCAGATTTATTTAGTTTTCAAGCTTGTTAGCCCTCATAACCAATATTTTCTTTTGTGTGAGATAAGATGAACTTGTGCAAATCTCATAAGTCAAAATTTGACTCTTCTTGCAATTTTCTTCACATTCTATATTTTCTGCAAAAGAGTTGCTACCATCAATAACCAACAATGGTGGTCATACACTTGACCAATCTTATGAACAAGTGCTTTGATAAAAATATAAGAGGCTTGAGACTTTGAATAACTTCCCAAATGATTAAGATCTTGAGACCAATGCCTTGCTTCCATAAATACACACATGGGAAACTATGAAATACACAGACTATCTCGTAAGAAAGAATGCCACAAATTTATGGTTGAAAAGCATATGATGATTACAATAAAACATGGTTACATCCAAGATTCGTACATTGAACTTCAAATTCTAGGACTAGAGAAGAAATTCTCTATATGCTCTGTGGGAATGAAAAACGATGCCATTTAAGTTCTTGTTATTGTATGTTAACTTGATTAGGACATCAACTTGCACTACTTTACAGGCCCATGAAACCTCAAAATATCAGTAAGGCATTGATTAAGGAGTGATAAGTCAATTACATTAGTGTTGTTGTGAACTAACTATTATATTAGTGCTTTGATACCGATTGTTGGAAAATTCACTATCTTGAGGGGGGGGTGAATCCATATAGTGCATGCATGGTCATCAATTTTTTCTTCCTGACAATTATTTGAACTATTAAATGAGAAAAAGTACATCATATGAATAAGAAATTTAACACATAAACAACATTCAACAACAACATAAGAATCAACACATAAAAGTAACATATGTATGTTGAGCGGATAAATTGTCCTTTTTAATGAGAACAACCAATCAAACTCACATAAATTGTAAATTCGGGTAGGATTTTTGTTTCAAGGAAATCATGCAAAGCATCTGTAGGAAAAAATGGAAACTAGCACTAATGGAATCTTAAAACCAATTGTTGCAATGCCAGTCTCAAAACTCAGAACACACTTCTTGTCACACCCTAAACCTTGATCACACTTGCACAAATAAAAAACATACAATTGTAGAATAATTCACACTCTATCACACGATGACTCTTATTCAAAAGAAACAAACCATTCAACACTAAAAAATTGTTGAAACACAAACTCAATAAAAATAAGCAAACCAGAGAATTGTAACAGTAATCAAATAACTATTGCACTAATGAAGGGATCGGTCCAGGACCTATATTTTTACACAATAATAGAGGTTATAATTAAGAAACTAGTCAATGCATGAACAAGATATGTAATAGTAATAGTAACTGTAAATCACACATAAATAATATTTGAGAGAAAATAAATGCACAGTTATAATGCCTCTCTAACAAATGATTCTTGCTAAGAAGGAGGTCCCTTCCTCCTTAGCAAGGGCTGGTAATTTACATGACACATAAGCTATGCATAGGAAAGATATGGAGCCATGAATGGTAGAGATTTCATTAATGAAAAGTTACAATATAATATTACAATGTTGGTACTCCCTCAAGGGAAGATAGTACATTCTTTTATAATGACATAATACATTCCCATTTAAAAAAAATAGGATCATCATGAGTACATTTTGATTCTCATGTGATCGAAATCAAGAATATACAATAACTATCTCATAACAACTTATCCTAGTTTAAACAGAGTTGTAACAAATTTTCTAAATTATAATGATTTATCAATTGGGAATTCTAATTGTTTCAACTAAGTCAGCTGCAATGTCCATGATTTTCTCCTTTTAATGGCTGAGTTGGTTATGACCTGGTGTCTATCCAATCCTTCTTCATTACCAAGCATAGGAGAATAGAGTATCCAAAATATACTCATCGTGTATCAGTAGTGCCAATAGCGTCTTCATTCTATCCTTAGCAATGCAAAACTAGGGAGAATGTTTTCCTATAACATCATCTCAATAAGCCACACAGCCTGAAACAACCTCTCGTCAATTTCTTGATAAAATAGCCTAAAGCATTTAGCTTTCATGTCAAATTGTAAGCAAAAATAGATAAAAGGATGACATACAAAAAGGAAACATACTTTAGTCAATTATGGTTGTAAGAGTGACAAGGCATGGCTTTTAGATTCAAAATTGTAAGAAAAGGTAGGGAAAATAGGTGCAAAAGGGTGCCAATTTTTCATCCCAACATCTTCCCCCAGCTTAAACATCTGCATGTCCCCATGTAGACCCTTATAACTAGGTTCTGGTATGTTGTGAATGTAAATTTTAAAAATCAAATGCCCGTAATGTGTCCTTAGCTGGTGCTCTGTATCTCTAGGAAAAACAATTTCAGTTCCCGCAATCCATCATCTATCTGGTACTCATAAACAGGGAGCCAAATGAGTGGAACTTTGAATCTAAGGCCACACCAACTAGACCCACTTTTCTTAATGCATTTTACATATTGAGGTACCCAAGAAAGTGCATGTACAAAGTTTTGAAAGTAGTAAGGGTCCTAATTCTTCAATTCCTCCTTGCAATCTTCCCATATGAGTCTACTTCCTTCCAAAGAATTTTGTCTCAACACCCTAACACTTCTAAGACAACATTCTAGAAACATGATCCTGTATTCCATCAACATATTTTTAGTGGGTAGGTATCACCACATATTATTCTATGCTACATAAACAATTTGAGTGGGCCCTGGATCATCTTGGATAAGTAGTTTCACAACTCCCTCATTTGTTGTTATGGTATCACAGGAAGAATTCCATCTTACTTGATTAAGCATAAATTATGTGAAGGCTCTTAGTTGAACATCTCCAACATAGGGTGTGATATTAAAGGTCCTTGCTCCAAAACAAGCACAATCATGTAGATATAGTTCACATAAAAGATTTTGCTCAGAATTTTTTTTTGAAAAGTTTCTACGAAAGATTGAACTTCCCTTACTACATATGGTTGTTATTCTTTAAGTGTTTTTAGTTGGAAGATGATTTTTTTTCTTGTAGATACAAGTGGTAGTAAGGACAAGGAGTTCTGCAACTAAAGTCATTCTTTGCAAGCTCATACATCTTCTCCTTCTCTTGTTGTAATAGTTTTACTTCTTGCAATTTTCCTACCCATAGTATTGCTTACTTTCGTTCTTATTTAATCTTTATCAAGTACTAAACTAAAAAACTTTCAACCCAAGTCCTCTTAAGACTATCAAAAATATCATCATGTTTACTCAAAGAGATAACTTCACTTTTCAATGAGATTTCCAACCTCTTCTATTTATCTAACTCAAGCAAGAATGTTGATTTCAATAGGTCTTCAGACTTTGATTCCAAGGTCATGGGACATGCATTCCAAGCTGAGTGTTGGGCAAAACATCCTGGTGTGGGTGTTCATTTGGTTTATTATGGATAAAGAAATTGGAAAAGGCCATGCAAAGGCTTTGGAAAGGCATGACACATTTATTGGCATTTTATTTATGATAATGGAAAATAGGAGAAAAGGAAGGTGAAACGTCATAGGTTGCATGTGAGGAAGAAAATGAAGGAAAATAATGGAAAATGAAGAAAATAGAGGCCTCATTAAAAAAAAGGCTTATGGGGATCAGTTGGTACCCTTTGTCAGATCAATTTTGGAGCTCTCTCTCTATTCTCTCTCTCTCTTAGTCTTGGACACTTAGAGAACTCTTGGAGAACCCTAGCATTAGATCAAGGAAAGCAAAGGAAGGACAAATAAGGAAAAGGGAAGAAAGGATGAAGCAAGGAAGAGAAAGATCAAGCATGTATAGCAAGATTACTTGTAGGTATCAATAAGCATGTGTGATTTCCTTGCTATATTTGGCATGCATGGTACATGCATGTGTGTATTTAGTTCTCTTGCTATCATTGACATGGGTTTTTCCAGGTGTGACAATGTTCTTCAACCTTGCCTTGCCATTTCCGAATAGCCATGGTGTGATGGGATCTCTTGTATTTGGTTGAGTTGGATTGTTGGATGGTTTTGAAACTAAGTGAGGCGGTCTTTGAAAGAAAGAACATAAGGCCTAGGAATCCCTCGACCAGAGAAGGTGGGATTGTGGTAAAGCCATATTTCGTGTGCATAGGAATCCTCGACCTGTGAATGATGGGATATACGTTAAATCCTAGAGGTGTGTGCCCTCGATTAGATATAGAAATTCTTGACCGGTGAATGGTAGGATATACGGTACAACCTAGAGACTAGGAGGCAGACAAAATCCTCATGGTGTAGGTGGAGAAATATGATGACATCCATGCTTGTTTAGGGACTAGTGATTTGGTGGGGATTGCGGTAAAGCCTGGTTTGGTTTGGATTTGAGTTCCACATTCATGCTTGGAACATGGAATGAGGGTGATTGGCTGAAAGAAAGATTTGGTTCAACTAATATATGGTTGGGTGTTTCATAAAAGTACCATACCTGGTTGGCCTTACATCCATTAATAAGAGATCCTTCTGCTTGGTATTTTATGTGTAAATGTACTGGCTTATATGTGGATTTTATGGTTGTTATATCCTTGTTATTTCTGTTGGTTATATGTTGGTTAGAAGTATGTTTTATGGGATAATTGATGTATGGATCTCACCATGTTTTTATTTGAAAATGAATGTACAATAAGTATATGACCTAATATATGATAACACAAATATTGTGGTATGGAAACAATTATTCTTTACGAATCTCAGATAAGTATGAGATTCCTATGCTCAAACCTATTACTATGAGCTGTAGATTGCATACTTTTGACATGTTTGACAAAATGTCGGTCATGTCTAGTGAGGGTACGGTAAATTCCTTACTTAAGTTTTTTCATCAGTACCTTTGTCTCAGTGTCATTTATCATTCTTGAAAGTTTCATGAATTTTTGGGCAGTGGCATGAGTCCTAGCCCTGAAAAAGTGGCACAAAATCTGGTGTCCGTCACTTAGAACTGCCTAAAAAAGTCCACAGTCACTGGCATGCCTTGCTATGGGACCGACTGGAGGCTTTGGTGGCATGCATGCCTTTTCATGGGAGCAAATAAGGCTCTAGGACAGTAAAAAAATAAGTTGTCTCAGGGATTAAGCCCCTGGAAGTATTGGTTACCTCCTAAAGGGTCTGTAGCTCATGGGGAAGGTCAATTTGGTTATGTTTTGTTAGTTTCACTTCCTTAACAATATTTTGGGAGTTGAATCACATCATAGTAGTCTCTCGTCACATGTTTACCCTAGTGGACTGGTTAACTTGGGTAAATGTGGGAGGTGAATGTTATAGACTGGTATTAGGGCATGGTTCACCCCTTGGATTGGATGGGCGGTGTGTTATTCATGCATTCATGTCGGTTGCATATATGTTTTCTTTATGCTTGTGTTCTATCTGAATGTTGTGTATGCATGATGTTGGTCATGGTTGCATTTGGGTCACCATGTGAAAGTGAATGGTGTGTTGTTGAATGTGGTCGCCATTAGTGTATGTCGGTTATGCATTGGTTATGCATGTTAGTTCTTATATATTGTTATGCATACATTGACATGGTTGTAGTTGTCATGCACGAGGTCATGGTATGTGGTTGGTATGATCAGGTGTTGATAACTAGATAGTGTTTAAACTGATGCTATATGATGATGTGATTATGATTATACATGTATCATGCTAATTTGTTGATCTTACAGGTGATATATCCTCCCCTGAAATATATTGAGGTATGTTGATTATGTTATGTTTTGGTTTTAACTGACATGGTGTACTTGTAGGAAAGAGATCAAAGATGACTAGCAAGATGGTATACCACAATTCACGAGACTCTCCATATATATGGATTAGATGAGCAACGTCGTGTGGGCACTCTTCTGACTTAGTAGACACATTGAGAATTTTGAAGGCAAAGATAAGGAGTTGCAAGGCATATGTTGACAGAATCATGTAGGAACTGGAGAAACACAAAGAATTCAATGCAGTAATCCTTCATAGTTTTTCATAATTGCAAAGATAGGGACCGATTCAGATCAGCCATGGGTGGGAGGACATGATAAATGGGGCATATGGTAGTAGGTCTCATGGTGGGAACAATTTAGATAGAGATGACATGATCAAAGATGGAAGGCTCTTGGATACTCTGGATAGGAGAGGTGATGGACACAGGTTCTATTCTAGTTCTGGTTTTGAAAGGCATTATGATCTCTATCATTAAAATCCTTACACCAAGAGTGGCAGGGGATATTTTCTAGATGAGTTCAAGAAAGTGAATCCACCTACCTTTGATGGATATTTTAAGAAGCTAGAGGATTTAGAAGCATAGCTACTTGGGATGAAGAAAATATTTGAGTTGCATGAATACACAAAGAATATGAAGGCAATATTAGCTATCTTCAGCCTCAAAGGGAAAGAAGACATCCGGTCGGAAGATGTGAAGTGGCTTAGAGACATCAAGACATAAGAGTTGAGTTGGCATGAATTCAAGAGAATTTTCAGGAAGAAGTACTTTTTAGAGAGGTACTACGATAGAAAAGCTAAGGAGTTCTATGAGATAAATATGAGATCGATGATAGATGAGGAGTACACAACTAAGTTCTTGGAGTTATTGAGGTATTGTACCGTATCTTAAAGTTGATAAGGCCAAAGTTCAGAGATTTGTTAGTGGATTTACATTAGAATTTAGGGATCAGATTGAGTATGATGAGCCTCAGTTGCTTAAGGAAGTTGGAAAATTGAAGCGTTTTTATGAATAGTCAAAGCGCAAGACAAAATCTCAGCAAGGTTGGAAAGGGAAAGGCAAAGCTAAAGGTAAATGACATCCAAAAAGAACAAGGCCTGAGGATGTAGGTGAGAAAGGAAATGTTTCACCTTACAAGAATTTTAATGGGTCACAACATGGAGGGAAATAGAATAAATGTGATGGTACAAGATGGTTGCAGTGTTGGACATGTGGTAAGGAGAAGATTAAGAGGGATTGTCCACAGAATCAGAGTGGTAGGCCTCAGATTTACAGTGCATAGGAAGTGTTATCACAAAACCTTTTCCTAATAGGTTACTGACCAGGAAGACCTTGAGTAACTGTTTCAAACCAACTTTTGGTTGAGGCTTAGCCTCCCCAACTTGAGAGGGTTCTCTCACTAGGTTAAAGATTTTAGCAAAAGATTAGATGGCTAACTCTATGAAACAAGTAAAGAAGTATGAATGGTTGAACACAATCAATAAACATCCATTGGGCTTATGGAGTCAGAAAATGTTTCAGTATGACAACAATATTAGCTTAACATGGAATTTACGGCATCAAAAGTTCAATATATAAGTTAACACATAGAATCATGTAGGAAACACATTTTACAAATGCATGAAGGAAGTTAGAGCATTGCCAATGAGTTATAAGTGTCATACATTCATACCAATGAAAATAAGGAAATGATGACAAACATAAAACAAACCACCATTGAACTCTTTCTAAATCCTGAGAAGTAAAGCTAAAGTTTGTATTCATAAAAACATAATCTTCTACAATGACACAATATGACTGTTTTTCTCTAAAAATTTTCCAGCTCCTGGTGCATTACATCTCTTGTCATATATAGAGTTTCCTTACAAGATTGAATTCCTTCCTCCAACAACAGGGGAATTCAAATTTCTCTAGACCTGACACCTATTGAACTTAAACAAACTATTAATTACAACTAGCTGTTAACTAACAGTCCTAGAGACCTAATACAATTAGGAGTACAACTCCTTATTATGATAACAACAACCTAATCTAGGAATTAAATTCAATGCTTGACAGCTGATCCTCCTTAACATCAACCTTAGTGATGTCCATAACCCCCCAGCTGGCCTCCAATAGCTTCTCCTTCATCTGTCCTGAAAACTAGGAAACTGTCCCTTGCTCTGTTCTGGTTGAAAAATAGGTGTTGGGATAGAGCTTTTTTCTCATCATCAAAAATGTATTTTGAAAAATGGATGGAGGCTTTTGTAGACCACTATATGCTGAACAAAAACCTCTCTTGGTGTTTTTCAATACTTTTCCTACTGCCCAAAAACTATCTTTGAATATCAGGTGTAAACTGGAAATTGTGATTTCTGAAAAACTACTCCTTTAGTAGTTTCGTAGCGCAATTTGAGTCATCAATGTATCCAAGATCATAATGAATTTCAAGAAACTGAAATAGGTTTTTGTATTTCAGCATGTTAAGAATAAAAGCCCCTTTCAGTTTTCCAAAATATACTTTCAGTTGCTCAAGAGACCCCTTGGAAGTTGACTACTTAAAACAGAAAATAGGGTTTTTTTTTTCTGCTGAAAAAGGCTACTTCAGTGATTTCGTAGCGCAAAATAGGTTTTTAACATTGTCTGCGCTACGAAAACGTGGATTCGTAGCTAATTCCAATTTTTTTTTCAAAATGACTTGAGATATGACTTCTAAACACAAGGTGAGACTTCTAAGACATGGAATAAGGTTGTCAAACTTTGCTTGGAAATGAAATATGACCTTAATGACTCCTAACCCTATGACCTAACCCTTTAAGCATGAAATGACCTAGAGACCCTTTAACACCATGACTAGAAGAGGGGTTTGGAAATGAGAATGACACTACTGAGACTCTAATCTTATCACTTATCCCTTTAAGGATGCAATGACTCAAAACTTATTATAAAACCATGACTAGAAATAAGGAAAACTTTCCAAAGTTTTGAAAAAAAAATTAGGGTGATAATAGGAAGCGTAGACTATTGGGGATGTTGGGAAGAGTATTACTCGTATCTATGCAACATTGGATAACAAGTAGTCGGATCACCAGGGAACTGTTACTGAGATGGATGGCAAGATTTGTAATCATGTTGTTTCTATTTTGACTGACCCTGGATCTAATTATAGTTATGTTAATCCTGACCTTGTGGATAAGTGTTGTTTGAATAAAGAAGTGCATGCATAATCCTGGTTAGTGCAGTTGGATACAGGTACAAAGAAGAGAGTGTATCACTGGGTAATATCTTGTGCATTCGAGTTGAATGGTATGCCTACCTCAACACATTTGAATGTATTTCCATTGGGTTCATATAATATGTTTTTGGGTATGGACTGGTTGAATTTTCATGGGACCAAAGTGTATTTTTATGACAAGGCGATTGAGTGTTTGGATGACAATGGAGAACATAGGATCTTGTAGGGTAAGAAAAATGCAACATCAATTAGAATGGTGACAACTATGTAGGAAAAGCGCAGTAGAAAAAAAAGTGTGTGTTATTTAAAATACACATTTCTAGTGATAAAGGTAAGGATGTTGAGGATGCGAAGGTATTGAGCAGGTACCCTATATTGCAACAATTTCAGGATGTATTTCCAACAGAGATTTCAGAGTTTTCGACTCACAAATAAGTGGAATTTTCCATTGAGTTGGTACTAGGGGCAACACCAACATCAAAGGAACCATATAGGATGAGCACTCTTTGTTAGAAGAGTCGAAGTTGCAGTTGAAGGAAATTCTTGACAAGGGATACATTAGGCCAAGTGTATCACTTGGCGTGCACCAATGTTGTTTATGAAGAAGAAGGATGGTACTCTCAGGCTATGCATGATTATAGGAAGTTGAACAAGCTGACCATCAAGAACATGTATCTATTTTCGAGGATTGATAACTTGTTCGATTAGTTGAAGGGAGCATCAATGTTCTCGAAGATTGATCTAAGATCAGGATATCATGAGGTACAAATCAACGAAGAGGACATTTACATGACAAATTTCCAGACCAGGTATGGGCATTATGAGTTTGTTGTAGTGCCATTTTGTTTGACTAATTATCCAACTACGTTCATGTGCTTGATGAATATTGTATTATGTCCTTATCTGGACAAGTTTGTTATTGTATTCATCGATGACATTTTGATATATTCTAAAAATGAGGAAGAGCATGCGGAACACTTAGAAACAATATTGAGATTGCTGCTCAAGAGAGAATCATTTGTATGCCAAGCTTAGAAAATGAAATTTATTTCAGATAGAGGTACATTACTTGGGACATTTACTTTCTTTCTAAGGAAGGTAGAACAATTGATCCAGAGAAGATAATAACTATCATGGAATGGGTATCTCCTAGAAATTTGGATGAGGTAAGATCATTTATGGGGCTAGCAGGTTATTATAGGAGGTTCATAAGGAACTTCTCTCACATTTCATATCCTATTAGGCCACTATAGAGGCAAGGTAAGAAATTTGAATGGACAGAAGAATGTGTATCAAGTTTTGAGCAATTGAAGTAGTTGTTGAGAAATGCTCTAGTGTTAAAGATTGCAGATCCATAAAAAGAATTTTTGGTGTATACATATGCTTGCAAGAGAAGATCTGGTTGAGTCCTTATGGAGGAAGGACAATTAGTATGCTATGAGTCACAGAAACTGAATGAGCATGAGAAACATTATTTGACACATGAACTTGAGTTGGTAGTGATCATCCATGCATTGAAGATGTGGAGGAATTATCTTCTTGGTAGGAGGTTTTTATTGATGAGCGATCACAATGGACCAATCGAATAATGCCAGGAAATTGATATGGTTGGCCATGATTAGTGAGTTTGACTTTGAGATCAGGTACATCAAGGGTAAGGAGAATAGGGTTGCGGATTCTCTTAGCAAGAGAGTACAGGTGAATCACATAACAACTATGAGCTCTTATGTGATAGACTTACAAGATTGGATATTATAGGAAGGACAATAGGATGATAGGTACATGGAGCTTATGCACAAGTTACAATAGGGTACATGTGGTTAGGATGTAGACTATCGTATTACAACATATGGTTTGGTCAAATTTAGGACATGATATATGTTCTGAACGACAACGAGCTCAATAATACTATCTTGTGAGAGTTTCATGCAAAACTGTATTTAGGTCACCCAAGATGCCAAAAACATTGACAAAACTAAAGAAGTTTTATCATTGGCCGAATCTAAGGAAGGAACTGCCAAAGTTTGTGGCTAGATGTTTGGAATATTAGTAGGTGAAAGAAAAATGTAAGCATCCAGGTGGATTAATACAGTCAATTGAGATTCCATAGTGGAAGTGGGAGGTCATTTCCATGGATTTAATCACAAGTTTACTGAGGACATCTAGATAGTATGATTCCATCATGGTTGTGGTGGAAAGGTTGACAAAGGTAGCACACTTCCTTCTAATGAAATCTACTTATTCACCTAATGATGTAGCACATGTCTTCATCAAATATGTGGTCAAGTTACATGGTGTTCCAAGAAAGACTGTGTTAGATAGGGATGCTACATTTACGTCCAAGTTTTGGTAGGGTATGTTTGCAGGTTTGGGGAAAGAGTTGGCCTTCAACACAACTTATCATCCAAAGATAGATGGATAGACAAATATGGTCAATAGGATATTGGAGGACATGTTTAGGATGTATGTGATGCATCAACAAAGGAGGTGGGAGGAGTACCTTCCATTAGTTGAGTTTGCTTACATAAATGGCTATCAGGAGTCGCTAAGGATGAGTCTGCTCAAGGCACTATATGAGCGGAGTTGTAATACTCCCATCAGTTGGAGTGATCCAGTAAACAAGGTATTGATAAGACCAAACATGATGGCAGAGATGGAACAGGAAACGCAGGATATCAAGAAGAATCTAAAGGAAACATAAGACAGGAAGACAATTTATGCAGATCAGAATAGGTTGTTTAAGTAGTTTAAGGTTGGGGAAATGTGTACCTACGCATCAAGCCAAAGAAGAGCTCCTTGAGGATTAGATCATGTGCCAAGATGACACCTTGTTGTTGTGGATCTTTCAAGATTCTTGAAAGGATTGGACCAATAGCCTACTGACTTGCACTGCCTCTGACAGTGAAAGTCCATGATGTTTTCCATGTGTCATTGGTTAAGAAGTATGTTAAAGATGTTGATCATGTGATTGATTGGTCTGTATTGTAGGTGGAGCCAGATGGAGAATTCCACCTAGAACCTCAGTGTGTATTGCAGAAAAAAATGTTCATGCTTCGAAATCAAGCAATTGAGTAGGTTAAAGTGCAGTGGAAGCACTTTGGGCCCAATGAAGCTACATGGGAGATGGAGAATTAGATGTGGGCTATTTATCCTTCTCTATTCACTAGTTGAGAAAATGTTTTTGGGTATAGGTTTTGGTGTGATGTTTTTGGTATATGTACATATGTATATGGATGTAAACACCGCCATGAGATGTGCTATAAAGCTCTAATAAGCGGTATGGGTGTCATGTCGTCATAATTGTCATGTTGTTATGTTTTTCATGTTGGTTTGCTTCTTAGTAGGTTGATCATTGTAAATACACATCGAGCTAAGTTATAAAGATTGATGGGTAGTATGTTTTGGTTTTAGAAGTCTTGTTAGTTGTAGGTTTCATTGAATACTGAGGATAGTGTTCCCACAAGGGGGAGGGTTCTGTAACAACGCTAGTCAAAATTCCTTGTAATAAAGTTAATGAAGGAAAAAATAAATAACCAAGGTCATGGGACACGTATTCCAAGCCGAGTGTTGGGAAAAGCATCCTAGTGTGGGTGTTCATTTGGTTTATTACGGCTAAGGAAATTGAAAAAGGTAACGGCAAAGGATTTGGAAAGGCATGAGGCATTTATTGGCATTTTATTTATGAAAATAATTGAAAATAGGAGAAAAGCAAGGTGAAAGGTCATTAGTTGCACGTGAGGAGGAAAATGAAGGAAGATAATGGAATATAAATAAATAGAGGCCTCATTAATAAAAATTCTTATGGGGATCAATTGGTACCTTTTGTTAGTTCAATTTTGGATCTCTCTCTCTCTCTCTCTCTCACTCTTGGACACTTAGAGCACTCTGGCATTTGATCAAGGAAAGCATAGGAAGGACAAAGAAGGCAAAGGGAAGCAAGGATGAAGCAAGGAAGAGCAAGATCAAGAAACTACAATGGTATTAATTGATGGTATCAATTTCCATGTGTGATTTCCCTGCTAGAATTGGCATGCATGGTACATGCATGTGTGTATTTGGTTCTCTTGCTGTCACTGGCATGAGTTTTTCCAGGCGTGAAAGTGTTCTTAAAACTTTCCTTACCATTTCTGGATATCCATGGTGGGATGGGTTCTCTTGTATTTGGTTGAGTCGGATTGTTGGATGGTTTCGAAACTAAGTGATGTGGTCTATAAAAGAAAGAGGACAAGGCATAGGAATCCAAGAACTGGAGAAGGTGCGATTGAGGTAAAGCCAGATTTTGTGTGCCTTAGTGGGCCTAGGAATCCTCAACCATTGAATGGAGGGAGATATGGTGAAGACTATAGGTGTATGCTCTTGATCAGGCTTATGAATCCTTGACCAATGAATGTTGGGATATATGGTAAATCTTGGAGGGTGGAGTCTTGATTATGCCTAGGAATCGTCGACAATTGTATGGTGTGGTATATAGTAAATCCTAGAGACTAGGAGGCAGAAAAATTCCTCATGGTGTAGGTGGATAAATACGGTGGCATCCATGCTTGTCTAGGGCCTAGTGATCTGGTGGAGATTGTGGTAAAGCCTCAGGAAACCTAATTTGGTTTGGTTTTGAGTCTCACATTCAAGCTTGGAATATCGCATGGGGATGATTGGCTGAAGGAAATATTTGGCTTAGCTAATCTATGGTTAGGTGGTTCGTGGAAGTACCTTACCTAGTTGGCCATGCATTCATTAATAAGAGCTCCTTCTCCTTGGTATTTCATGTGTAAATGTACTGGATTATATGTGGATTTTATGGTTGTTATATCCTTGTTATTTCTGTTGGTTATATGCTGGTTATGAGTATGTTTTATGACATACTTGATGTATGGATCTCACCATGTTTTTATTTGAAAATGAATGTACAATAAATATATGACCTAATAGATGATAATACATCTATTATGGTATGGAAACAATTCTTCTTTAAGGGTATCAGATAATTATAAGACCCCTATGCTCAGATATGTTGTTATGACCTGTAAATTGCATATTTATGACATGTTTGAAAAAATTCCTATCATGGCTAATAGGGGTCTAGTCAAGTCCTTACTCAAGTTTTTGCATCAATACCTTTGTTTTAGTGCCATTTATCATTTTTGAAAGTTTCATGAATTTTTGGGAAGTGGCTTGAGTCCTGGCCCTGAAAAAGTGGCACAGAATCCGCAGTCACTGGCTCAAAACTACCTGGAAAAGTCCACAGTCACTAGCATGCTTTGCTGTGGGAGAGACTGGAGGGATTTGGTTGTATGCATGCCTTTTCATGGGAGAAACTAAGGCTCTAGGAGAGTAAAAAGATAAGTTGTCTCAGGGGTTAAGCACCTGGAAGGGTTGGTTACCTCCTCAAGGGTCTGTAGCCCCTGAGGATGGTTAGTTTGGTTGTGTTTTGTCAATTCCACTTCCTTAACTGTAATTGGGGAGTTGAATCACATCATAGTATAATTTTGTCACATGTTTATCCAATTGGACCGGTTAGCTTGGGTAAATGTGGGAGGAGGGCGTTACAGTTACAATTGTTGAAAATTGTAGCCATGGTCAACTTTCCATCAATGGAATTAAAAGAAAGAAAAAGGAAATTAAATGTGAATTTATTACACCCACAAGTGTCAAGTTGAATTCCCCCTTTGATAAAGTCGGTTGGGCCCATTGGAGGCACCCATTCGACCCCACTTGAAGACTATATATATGTGATACCATATCCCCATTTAGACATTGATTTGGCTCAAGGATTATCTCTGTTATAATCACAGAAAAAAGGTTGAAGGGAATGAAATTCAAGGGGAGAGGCTTGGCACTTGAGTGGGGAACTTTACTTGTTAGATCTTTCTTGATACTCTGTTTTGAGTGATGTACTTGATGAACTAAATATTCTCTCATAAGGAAAGCATTGTTGGGTTTCCCCCCTGTGGGTTTTTACCTGGCCTCAGGCCTAATTTCCGTGTCTCTTATCTCGTTGCACTATTATCTTTATTTCTCTTTTGATGTGTTAATGGCTGAATTTTATTCTGTACAACTTCTTAATAGTAATGGATATCATATGCTAGTAATGATAACTAATAATTGAAAGTAGTTATCTATTGAAGAAAATGCTTCTAAATTGTGTATGCTAGAAATCAACTTGGTATCAAAGCAAGGTTGTATCCAAGAACGATATAAGGATAAGATAAGGTAATTCAAATTTTGAACTATGTCCCTGAGGTTTGATTTCCAAAAAGGTCTGAAAGTCCTTTCTTGGGGTCCGTCCAATTTCAACAAAGGTTCGAAAGTATCCTTTACATCATATTTATGTTCAACAAATGTTATGAAGTTATTGTCCATCTGAACTATGATATCTCAGATTATAGAAGGGCATATGAATATATATTTCTATGGAGGATACATGATCCTGTAGTAGTCCGAGTTGGAAAATCCTATGGTTTATCGAAATCATGTAATGTGAGTTTTGTGGCTTGGTCCACGACCAGTATGGGAGAATCCAAGTGGTGATCTAAATTATATTCTTCTATGGAGGATCAGACTTATGTGGAAGATCAAGTTCATATATAAATCTATATCTAAGAAGAGGCCCCTATATTTTTTTATTGCAAGTATTAAAGGAGGTTGAGGAAATAAGGATTGTCCGCATGGAGGATTAGGCCTCAGACCTATGGAATAAGATTGAGATTTTGAGGAATAAGATTTGAGGCTAGGAGTGAGAAAGTTCTGGGTTTTCTTCTCTACTGATACATAATGAAAGTATAGGTTTGTTTTCCTAAGGATACAAAGTGAAATTTCAGGTCATTTTCGTCTACTCAAAAGACCGAAAATATGACTTACTTAAGGAATTGACTAGGCCAAAAATTTGTGCTTGTCACTAAGCCTGATACAAGTCTTGAAGTTTGAGTTATGAAGCATGATTCAAGTTTTATGATGCAATCCAAGTTTGTTTTTGTGATATTGTGGCTAGTATGAGATCTGTGGTAATCTATGTGAAGGTATGAGGTATGCTACAATGAGGATCCAAAATTATTCTTTGTGAGGGTTTGAGGTAAGCTACAACAATGATCTGAGAGGCCTGCGTTATGCTACACTATTCTAAATCTATGGTGAAGGAAGAGGAATGCAATGAACTTACATGAATTTTGTGAAGCCCTTATAAGAGGAACCTGTGGAACTTTGTCTCTCTCCTTAAGTTAACTTTGGATTGGATTAACATCCCTATGTGGAACTTCACCATGATTAATATATTTATGAGGATAATACAAGTTCAAAAGTTTGTCTTATGGAAGCCCGAGTTCATGATTCTCTAAGGTTCGAGTTCCTAAAGTGAGCCTCAATTCAAAATTATTAGTCTAAAGCATGATCAATGAATAATATCCTCATCCTAGGTATGAAATGTCATCACCATATTTGAGGTAAGGAGTTCCTAAGATTTGCAAACTCTAATTTTATCTAAGTTTCTTTTTAGGCTTATGATGATTCATACTTAACTTGAGTAACTTCTAGAAGGGGATTAGTCTCCCGTGGCCCGTTTTACATAATAAAATTATCATTTTTACAATTCCTCACCCTTCAAAGATACTTTCCCCTCAAGCATGATTTCAATAGAATGTTGCAGCAGTGATCTTGTTCTTCTTGAAGTATCTTCAGTTGGAAAATCCTTCTCATGGTATTGAAGATTGTTGACATTTAGTTTAATTCTCTAAAAGCTTTAGCAAGGTTCTAAGGACGTTCTCAATAGTATCTTATGTCAAAACAATGTTGTTGGTCTATGTGGATTCCTTCCTTCTTGAACATTGGTCTATATATGATGCAATTTTTATTTTATTTTATTTTTTATAAATTTTATTTTGATGCAAATATGTTATCCAAAGTTTATCTGAATCATTTGCATCATTAATGAAGTATGTCATCTTTGAGAACCCTGAAACATATAAGTTATTTCTTTAGAAGGAAGAGTTAATATGACTCATATATAAGTTAAGCACTATTATAAAGCTCACATTGGAAACTTATGGAAGGTATTTCGAAATAACAAATTTTCTTTCAGTTGCATCATTATTGTCATTATTCAAAGATATATAAATAAATATAATGAGGTATGGTCACTTAATTTTATTGCAACGCTTATTGCATTATGAATCTGTATAGAATAATCTTGTCACTTTGGAACCACAATTGTGTATACCCCTCATGATCAACACTATTCATAATGTTGTGCTTCCTTCATATGGAGTATGAAAGAAAGATTTGAGGGAGAAATTCTTGGTATGTGCCATGAAGAGTACAAAATTAAGACTTGATGATAACATATGATGACTTTCAAGGATTAAAGTCTTGAAATTTAAGGACATAATTGAATTATGTTGCAACAAGCATTTAAGTGAGATAATTATAGGATTTTACTTAATTCTAAAGCTTTGATGGATTGCCAGGGCTTTCTTCAAACCCTAGCTAGGACATTCAACTTTCCATTGATATACATATAAGCCATAGTCTGATGTTTGTGGTTTATTAGTGGTAAATGTGAAATTATTTGGCTGATCTAACACCCGTGCATAAGTATTTGTTGATGTGTAGGTCATTTCCCTAAGGAACAAAATAAGTTCTATGTTGCAGACCAAGAACCTTGTCCCTATAGAAACTAAGGGTATTTATTTGTTTGTCACTTCATATTTTCTTAACCATTGGTAAGCAAGGAATACTCTTGATGATTTGTATTGTTGTTGTGATGGGTCCTAATGATTGAATAAAGTTGTATGTGATTGTATTCACCAAAGTATACTTGATGTATGATAGGTTTATAAGTCTATATCTATCTATCTATCTATATAATATATATATATATATATATATATATATATATATATATATACTATAAATAATATAATATGATAGATATATAGATAGATAGATAGATATATAATATATATATATATCTATCTATCTATACTATCTATCTATATATATATATATATATATATATATATATATATATATATATATATAATATATATATATATATATATAATATGATAGATATATACTATAATATACTATATATATAGATATATATATATATATATATATATATATATATATATATATATATATATATATTATATATATATATATATATATATCTCGGGTTGATCTTATATGCTCCCTCTAAGATCAAAGATCATCCAATCATGAGCCTTATTGTCTTTGTTCTTCCATCCTTATTCACTTGTTTCCATCGCCCCAACAATATTCATTATGTACCTACAATTTTCACTAAGAGTCTATGGAAGAATGAATCCAAAGAAAAGAGACTAGGAGAAAAAACAATCATAGAAATAATCAAGAAAGTTTTTTTCTCTTGAGAATTATGTTAAATCCCTCTTAATATTGGCCTTCTTGGTTCCAATCAATCTCATTCAACTCAACAAGGAGTTAATCTCATCCATATTATCATTATCAGGAAGTCTACATCATCAAGGAATTCATAACATCATATCATAGAGGAATCCATATCATCGATCTTGTCCACATCATCATCATGATCAAGGAGCTCGGGTTTCTTCTTTTAGTGGAAGAAAACCTAGGGTTTATCCATAATCTCTAGGTGCATATATGTCATTCAACAAAACTTGAAAAAGTTTTAGAAAAAACTATATCCTCAGTTGGCTAGCAATACTTACATCTACAACATCCAATATTTATACATCAACTATACAAAATAAGTGCTATCTTGTAGACCAAGAACCTTGACCCTATGGAAACTAAGTGTATTGATTTGTCACTTCAGATTTTCTTAACCATTGATAAGAAAGAAATGGAGATGATTTGTATTGTTGTTCTAATGGGTCTTAATTATTGAGTAAAGTTTCATGTGATTATATTCAACAATGTATAATGGATGTATGCTGAGAAGTGTTATAGATAAAAAGAGCACATCAAGGTGCTTCTCTAGTCCAAGACTTGTCATGATTTATTATATAAGAAAAAAGTAGAGATTTTTCAACCTCGATATAGAGTATATTACAACTAGTATGACTAGCTATGAGGCAATATGGTTGTGAAATCTCTTTGTAGACTTGTTTGATCATGTGCCAAATATGACTGTGATATATTGTGACAATCAAAGTGGGATCATAATTTTAGAGAATCTAGTGGTCAAAGCACATTGAGATCAGGTACCACTAGCTTGGAGTGCTAAAGAATGCTTCCCTCCTTGGGAGGGAACATTGATGATTGAGACTATTGAGCATATTCTCTTCCCACATTATTTCGACTAAAAATGGACTTAGTGGGGGGGGGGGGATGAGTAACAAGGATCCTACCTGCAAGTCACCTTCTTGTCATTATTGACCAAGGGCCATGCTGAGATGGATAAGCTTGCGGGGATTGCCACCCATCTAGCCAAGGGGAGAGGAGACTTAGGTCTGTGTGATCTTTACCAAGGTTAAGCATGACTACCATGGAGTTGGTTGTGGTAGATTGATCTCCCTAAGTATTGGATGTAGTTTTTCTATCACTTGATCATTAAGGATAAAGCTAGATGAAGATTGGTCAGTGGAAATAGGGTTTGTGTGATCTTTACCAAGGCCATTTATGACTTCCATGGACTTGGTTGTGGTAAATTGATATCCCCTATCATTGGTAGTGGATAATTATTCTTCTATAGATTGAGTCATCATTGTTCATTTGAGATGAGATGAGATGAGATGATGGTACAATTATCAACTTTCCTTATAATGAGACTTATACATATGAGATGAGATATATGATATACTCCTTTAGATCATGGATCTTGAATTGGAGACCAATAGCGTGTGATTGATATTTACCAAGGTCATATATGAATTCCATGTTCTTGGTTGTGGTAAATGTTTATCCCCTATCATTAGTTGTGAATCAAGACATCGTTATTCAACCAAGATGAGATCTATAGTGTAGCTAGAAGAATACCTCCCTGCCTGAGAGGGAGTGTTGAAATTGGATTGAGATCTCCTTTCCTTATGATGAGACATGTACATATGAGAAAGAATGGAAATACCTCCCTGGTTAAGAGGAAGCGTTGAAAATTGTAGCCATGTTTGACATTTCCATCAATGAAATTAAAAGAAACAAAATGGAAATTAAATGTGAATTTATTGAACCCACAAGTGTCAAGTCAAATCCCCCCTTTGATCAAGTTGGTTGGGTCCCTTGGAGGCACCCATTTGACCCTACTTGAATCCTATATATATGTGATAGCATCTCCCCATTTGAACATCAATTTGGGTCAAGGCTTATCTTTGTTTTAATCACAGAAATAAGGTAGAAGAGGATGAAATTCAAGGGGAGAAGCTTGGCACTTGTGGAAGGAACTTTAATGATAATTTTTTTCTTGATACTCTATTTTGATTGATGTAATTTATGAACTGAATATTCTCTCATAAGGAAATCTTTGATGGGTTTTCCCCTTGTGGGTTTTTCCCTAGCTTAAGGCCTAATTTCTATTTCTCTTGTCTCATTGTTGCATTGTTATCTTTACTACTGTTGTCATGTGTTAATGATTAAATTTTATTATGTATTATTGCTTAATGATAATGGATAATGTATGTTAATAATTCTAACTAATCATTGGAAGTATTTATTTATTGGAGAAAATGTTTCTAGCTTGTGTATGTTAGAAGTCAACAACAATAACATATTCAACAAATTTCTATAACACTTCTTCATTTCCTTCCTCCTTCTGTTGCACGATATGAGATGTTGGTTCTTATGGAGCAGTAGAACCATTTATAGGTTCTTGTGAAGAAAAATTTTGATTTATTTTAGTATTCTCTATTCAACTGCTAGTTCTTGTGGAGCAACAGAATCGTTAACAAGTTCTTGTGGAACACCAAATTGATTTTCTCTATCCTGCTCTGCTTCAGTTGTTGGTTCTTTTGTAATATCATCATCATCACCAAGTTATTGTGGAATACTGGTCTAGAGCTCCATATCCTGTTCTTCCACTTGAATTTCAACTGAAACAGTGGTTGGCCCTTCACAAACTGCCTCCTTAATTATTTGTCTACATCCCATGCAAAGTTTTTTAGCTGTATCAACAAGTGACACCATTCCTGCCACTTCCTCTAGGGTTTCCAAACCTATTTGTTTATTAAATTGAAATTATTCTTTGAGCATAGCAAGTTTTTTCTTCAGGTTTTCATTTTACTCTTTTAGTTCATTAATTTGATAGGTGAAAGGATCAATTTTAGACTTACCTAGTGAATGAATTCTTTACTAGTCAAACATGGGTTCTTCTTTCTTTCCTTCACTCAGTTGTTCCTCTAGTTCCTTTGATTTCACTATAGCATCATGGACTTCCAACATTGAGGTAGCTGATGGTGTAATATTTTTTCACGCTCCCTTCTTAGGGGTTTTACCCCCCAATTCCTTCTTCAACAACCCATTCTTTACCCTCATTTTCATAGGCGTTTCTTTCTCATGCACTTGTTCAGATATCTCTTTCTCGAGTACCTATGTTCCAGGTGCCTCTTCTTTGATAGGGAATCCATACTCAACACTTTAAGAATGTCAGCTAGATACATCCACCAATACTTTAGTATGGGCCTTCTTCACAAAGCACCTAATTCAGACACCTTTGATGAGGCCTAGGAGGTGCAAATGCCCTCACTTCTGGAATTTTTTCAACACTTTTACCCTATTCTTCCGCTTCACCCTTTTCCTCCTCAGGTGCTAGTGCATGCAATCCTACTATAAATCTAGTCCAGGTGCTTCCTTGTTATTGGAGTGTGTAAATTATGATCAATTTGATTAGCCCATGGTTAGTTAAGTAGGTTTTAAGATTCTTTTCCATCTGTATAATTTCTTCTATATGTTGCAACAATTTTAACATATAATAGGGAATCTTGATTAATTGTCTATTTCAGAAACGAGCTAGTAGCTAAAAGTGGTAATGAAATATAATCACAAAACACCCCTCACAAGTGATAAATTTCTAGATAAAATAAACTACATCATCCGAAGGATGAGGAATGGATGTTCTGTCAAACCCTCTTCCCTCATGCCTTACCTCCTCACCTTGCTGTAAGAATATATCTTTTGCTATTGTGATTTCTAAATTCCCGCATAACCAATGCATTCTCATATGAGGCAAACACATCACATCAACCCTAACTCCTCTAACCACTGAGCCTTGCTCATTCAAAGCTTGTGAAAAATCCAAATTAATATGTTCATTAAATCCCTACAACCTCTCAAAATAGGCTAACCAACCCGCATTTTGAAAAATGTATGGGGCTTCCGGATGAGGTACATAGCATTAGTACAATTAAGTTCATGGTGGACTATTTCTTCTCCCATGGCTGCTCAGAAACTGTTACAAGGTTTACTCTTGGTTCATGCAAATGTTCACTAGAGTAGAGAATATCAATATGCTAGAATTGGCTTACCCTTTCGATTTTTTTTACCTTTATTCCATAATTGAAAGTCATTGGGAATAATTTAAGGCAGTCACATCGAGTTTCAGGAGTAATAGTAGGAGTAACTATGAATAATATTTTATTAATAAAGTGTCTAATAAGTAATTACTAAATTGGGATTAGGGTATGGTATATTGTACGATAAATAAATACTAAATTAAGATAGTGGTATGGTGTATTGTATGAAAAATACAATCCAACATCTCCTTAACTTAATGATAACAACCATCCTTGGTGTGTGTGACAAGGGGGGCATATCATCCTTAAATCCAGAAATGTGAATAAATGACAAAAAACATACCTTCTATCGACTTACCATTATGTTGACGTAGATACTGTACAAGTGCAATGAATTGATTGATGTTTTGCAATGTTTCATTCGTGGCATGAGTCTACTGGTGAAGTCCTCCATTATAATGTTGTGGTGAAAGTGAAACTAACTTGCTAGCAGAATCAAGTGTACCAACATAGAGTTATAGCGATCACCCATGAGAATTTGAGCTTGTAATGGCGAAAAAGTGAAGACGTGATTGGTATGTATCAACAAAACTATATAACATTGCAGAATTGGCTTGCACATGTGCATATTTGTATCAACAAAGCTCTAAAGGACTATATCAGTTAAAGTTGTTGCATGCAAGCCTGTAATAAATGCAGCAACTTATGGGTATTGAGTCTGTAACATCAAAAGAGTTAACTAGTGAAGCATTCACAAAGAAAGAAGAAATATCAGAATGTTATTACATAAGGAGAAAAAGTATGTTTTCATTACTATCAAACTAGTTTTCAGCCACTACATTCATCTAATGGTGTTGTAGAGGGGTTTCCAACATTATAAATTTTATTTTATTTTATTGTTTTAGATAATGAAAGAAACTAAGTCGTTGGTAGCATGGGAAAAAATTCCCTTGCCCCAACAACTTCAAGGTTTGAATATGCATCTAAGACAATGTTGAAAAATGAATCCTTAGAAGTAGGTTTGTGATAGAACTGTAGACAATGTCCACTGGCAAGAAAAGATATTTGAGACCCATCAATGGTTATCAATTTCATAGTCCCATTGTCAAAGATTGTTTCTACCTCATAAGGACCTAACCACCTGGTGCACAACTTCCATTTGAAATATTTAAATCTAGAGTCATATAACAGAGCTCAATCGCCCTTCTGAAATGCCTTCTTCTCGATAAATTTATCATGTTTCTTGGCACACTGTTGCTAGATGATATATGTTCATTACACAACAACCAAGCACTTCTCATCTAGTTCATTCAGTTGTTCCACTCAATATTTTTGAATTGTAATCAAGACTAAATTCACCTCCAAAGCAATTATGAGTGCCTTAATCTAAAATTCAATGGGAAAGATATGACTCTTACCAAATACCAACTCATAGGGAGATAATCCCGTAGTGTTTCTACAAGTAGTTATATATGTCCATAAAACTTTTGGAAGTCTCTCAACTCTATCCCTTCAGTGACTTTCCACGGTCTTCATGAGAATAGCTTCAAGCACCTTATTGGTAATTTCCTTTTTCCCATTCATTCATGGATGGTAAGGTGAAGTGATAATTATGAATATTATACTTTCTTCCAACATCCTGTATCAGTCGAGAAGTAAATTATGCTCCTCCATTTGTAACTATCTCCTTTGGCACTCCATATCAAGCAAAAATTTCTTCAAATAAAAAGTATAAAACAACACATTTGTTTGCCATGGTAAGTGCCATTGCCTCCACCCACTTGGTGACATAGTCTGTGTAGACCAAAATATAGGTCTTTTACTGAGATGGGGGATTGATTGGTTTAGGGAAAATTTTAGGGCAAAATTTCCCAAATGGGCTATTTTTTGGACATTTTTTGAAAAAAAAGTATCCACTAATTTGGCTAAAAATTCACTTATTTTTTACATATATATGATTAAATGGATAACATTTTCCAGAAAATTACCAATTTTAATAGTAAATTACATGTTTTTTATTGACTATTCACCTACATTCTATACATATGAATTTTCAAACCAGAATAGTCACCTAGAATACTTTATATAGGAAAAGATTAAATCTTTAAAAAATACCCTGGATCATTGGTCACACAAAATATGAAGCCCATATCTAGAATGTCTCTATCACTAATTGAGGATGTAACACAATTTCATCTTATTGAGTAGGTTATCCCATCCTTTGAAAAGTATCACACCCCTACATATTTCCTTTCATATCGGAACATAGTAGGCAAAAAAAAACCCATATGAAGCACCATATGACATGTTCTCATGTCTACAAGTTGTCCTCCATAAATACCATCATGATAAGCTTCGAGAATTTCATGAATCATGTCCTCCCTCACACACCTAATTTTTTAATCAAAACTAGTGTGGAAGAGGTAACCATCTAACCAAAAATACTGGGCACTTTGCTAAGCAATTTTCTCTTTTCCTTGGGAGAAAGGTGAAGGGTAAGATTTCTCACAGTAAAGTAATCGGAAATGTATGCATACCAAGGTGAATAATTGGATATTACAAAAATATACTCATCTCGGAAAGAGTCCTCAACAAGAAGATTGTCAGTAACATTAGTAAATCTAGAAAGAAAATATGCAACAACATTATCCTTCCCAAGTTATCTAGAATAGTAATATCAAATTGTTGGGTGATTAAATAGTAAGTTAAATCCCTGTTGTTAATTTTCAAGCTGGGGTTCGTAGAACTGATGAGTTATACCTATATTATATGTACTAGGTGGTTATTTATTATAATAGATTAATATAATGCAAGTAAAACTAACTACAAATTTAATTAAATCAATCCAATCCAAACCAAACCAAACATAAAGAAATTGAAATCACACTTGCATAAAGAAAATGACACTTTGAAAATCGCACCACACTTGCATAATTGAAATCACACTTGCAAAATTGAAATCAAACCACACTTGCATAATTGAAATTCACACCAAACTTGCATAATTGAAATCACACTCACACTGTTTAAATGAAATCACACTTGTTGAAAGGAAAAACAAATTTGTATAAAATGAAAACGCACTTGTTGAATTGAAATGAAATAAAATAACTACACTATGTTACCAATATGCACAAATATGTGCAAAGTGTGGTTGATGGGGGCCCTCCCTTCCTCAGCAAGCGCACCGAAAAACTATCACATCTTGGAGATCAAAGTAGCAGTATGTATTTCATAAATTTGAAGTTACAATATATTACAATAATTCTCTCTCCTCACTTTATAAATCACATCTTGGATGGAACTTGAAATCTCCAACAAGCAATTAACAACTAGTTACCTCTAACTTCTAACCACTATCTACAACTTACAATTGACAGCCATTTGTATGAAGGGTGCACTCTTATTTATACAAAATTTGAGGATAACTATTCAATAAATATAGATCCTTATATCCCTCCAAAATCCACATTTATCTCTTGTGGTTATAACCAATCTCCTAAAAATGTAAGATACAAATCCTCACATCCATGATTCTTCTCCTTTGGATGTGCATAGTTAATGATCCACATATTCTACAATTATTCCACAAATCCTCATGAGTTGGAGTTTGAAATTCGAATTTGTGGTTGGATGGCCAAGTAGGACCTTTCTAGAATCTCCAAGTAGGCCTACAATATCACAAAACTCATAACACTTTTAGATATACATGAAAACATGTTAATTTCCTATTATTTAATCACTAATTCACTTTTAATACTTAAAATCAATGACTTGGAAAATAATAATAATAAACCCATGTAATGATGAAAATAGTTACTTAATGTAAGGTTATGGGGTTATAGAGTTACAAAATGAGGGTAAAATGATGGAAATGAAGGTGAAAGTGGATGGAATTTTGGAGACTCACCACAAATTCTTGGAGTAATAACAACCACCTAGTAACCTTGACATTAGTAACTATAATATTCATAAAAAAATAGATAGTAGAGTGGTCAGTATGCACAAAGTTTTGGTAACCAACAGTGTAATGCCTAATTTATTGATAACACGAATAACAAGAAGAAACTCTTTTTCTGTCACTATATAATTTACCCCTGCATATTTACCTATGCAGGGGTCAGGTTCTTGTTGATATATTATATGGCACAAGGTTTATTCTCCTCTTGTTGGCCCATCACAACTCCAATGGATATTTCAAAAGCATCAATAGTGATATGAAATGACAAAATCCAATTAGGTCCTCATAAAATGGGATTTATTGTTACACATCTTTTTAATTATGCAAAAGCGTTGTTATACTTGTCAGCCCATTCAAAATATTTATCCTTTGTTAACAGGGAAAACAATGGGAATTCAAATTTGGAAAAAAAATATGGAAGCCATCTATAATCACCCACCTGACCCAAAAATCTACGTACCTCCTTCTGTGTCTTAGGAGTGGGGATTCTTAAAATTACCTCAGTTTTTTTGGGATCAAACTGTATACCTACAACAAATAGATAGTGATCTAAAACAATACTTTCATTCATCATCATGTGACACTTCTTAGTACTTAGATAGAGTTGGGTTTGTAAGCAATGCTTGAGTACCTTTCCTAGGCCTTGCAAAGCTTCATCAAACTCATTCCCATAAGGTGTAAAGTAATCCATGAATATTTATAAGCAATCGTTGACCATGTCAGAAAATATCCCTAACACCATTTTTTGGAAGGTTGTAGGTGCATTACAAAGTTTTAAATGTAGTACCCTATAAGCAAATGCCCCTAGGGAAAGTGAAGGTAGTTTTGTCCTGGTCCTTAAGAGCAATCTAAATCTAGTTATAGCCACTAAACCATCTAGAAAAGAGACAAAAGTTTTACCAGAAAAAGTATCTCGGACCTAATCAATAAAGGGTAGTGGGAAATGCTCCTTTTGAGTGGCTTTGTTCAACTCCCTGTAGTCCACACAGACTCTCAACTTTCCATTTTCTTAGGGACAATAACTAGTGACGATACCCATTGAATGTTAGAAATTAGATAGATGAAATTCGCATTTAAGATATTTTGAAGTTCCTCCTTGAATTTCTTTTTTCAATGTTAGATTAATTCTACACCGAGGTTGCCAAAAAAACTAAGATTCTTCCTTTAAATAGATATGATACGTGCACAAAGTAGGATGGATACCCTTCATGTCCTTATAATCTCATGCGAATAATTCTTTATTCTTTCTTACCAACTACACTAATCTCTCCTTTTGTATATGGGATAAGTTAGGGTTAATATTTAAGGCCTTCCTAGGCTATATTTCCATTAGAACACCCTTAAGACTAGGGGCCATAGGTATTTCCTCTATACCAAAATCATCAAGAGTCTCTGCTGGCTTATTGGAGCCTGACCCAGGTTCAAAGTTGATTTAGCCAAACAAATCCCAGTACTATTGGCCCTTTCGGAAACAGTCCATGGAGTGTGAACTGAGGTCTCACCCGAAGTAGTACGGGAGGGTGCTAGAACCAATTTTTTACACCCTAGAGATGTCTAATGAGTTCAAGTGGTCCGCGGTTTGACCCTATGCACAAGTTGCTGCGTGCACCTTCCCATACCTTGTAGCCTGATATATTGCCTTCGCGCAGCCCTACCAAGGGGCTGAATGTCGTGTTTTGCATTATTACCCAAGACCTCAATGGTATTACAATGTTAGTTGATTAAATTTGCCTACTTGAGTGCTTGAAGTATACTTAACAATATAAACCATTCATACAGGTGCACGTAGTAAATAAACAGTATATTTGCAAATTATATCAATTATTCATTAACCCAAGAATAGAAACACAGAATTATGATAAAACTTCTCTTTATTAATTCCTTCCTCGGTTATAGACTCGACTCTGCCCTATGCACTCAGCTGCAAGGGTCCACGCACTCAGCTGCGGTCTACCAGGCCTCTATGCACTCAGCTGTAGAGCCTTCTCCTACTCTACGACCCAAAGACACACTTTACCCTTGTGACTCAACCACTTAGAATTGTTATTATTCTCTACTATTCTCTTATCTAGAGACTCACTCTATTTATACAATCCCATGGTCCATAGACCATGGGTAGGCCAACATTACATTACAAAACTAGGGCGGACAACCCTGTGACTCTATCATACTTTCATGCCTTGCGCCTGCAATTCGCGAAGCTTTACAACAAAATTTGGTCAAAACTTTGGCTTTGAGCCCCAAAACATGCCTTAGGGGGATTTCATGCCTAACATCCCCTCAACACAAACATCATGACTCGCCCTCGAGTCACTCTGTTGGCATGATGATATTTGCATGAAGTCCCTCCAACTGTTCTCAAACTGTGTAGAGGTCAACAACGCAATGAGCTACTGCTTGCTGGATCCACTGCATATGGTGCTCTAAGACCTTTGTATCTGGGGTGCTTCTCTGCATCAATATGTGCATCCCCTGTATGTTCATGATCTTGCCTTCAATGTCTGTCGTGATGGTGAAGGCCTCATCGATCCAAAGCTGGATGCGTGCTTTTAGGACTACCTCCTTATGTTGTGCCGCATCCACCTGTTCATTAAGTGCTTTAGCCTACTACATCCTCGCACGTCACTGGGTGAGGACCACCGTCTGTGCAGTTCCTTGGACACTGTCATACTACTGTTGGAGTTCTTGTGCCTCTATCTCTAAGCGCTGGATGTTGGGGTCATCTTGCAAAGTTGTGAGGACCTTAAGTGATTCTTCCAACATGCTGGTGCAGTCTCGAACTGCACCTCCGATTTCCTCCAATCTCACTGTGATAGCGCTAGCGCGCTATTCTCTAACTTTTGGGGGAGTGGATGGCTGTGCCTTTAACCACAGCTCAACAATCTAAAGATTCAACTCCAGCTGAACCTTTGTTGTTTCTTCCCTGGCCTCGCAGACTCCTGCTACTAGCCTATGGATCCGCACCTCTGCTGGTAGATTTGTTGGGATGGCTAGCTCCGGGATGCTTCAGCAAGCATCACCTATCACTTGCACCAGCTGTTGATTTTGTGACACCAATTTGTCGCACTGCAAGCTGAGTTGTTTCATGTTTATCTTCTGCTCACTGAGGACTTGGAGTGCGCAACTCTGCCTAGCGTGCATCTCTGCCATTATCCCATCCTGTAATAGATATAATGTCTCATGCAGAAGGGTAGCTAGATTAACACCGAGACCTTTCATCATGCTAACTGAAAACCTATTGGCCTCATTTGATGTTACTAGAGCCCCTTCCGGCAACACTATTGTGCTCGTCGTCCGCGTGTGCAACATCTACTCTACTGTCGTGGACCCGACTGTGAGGTTGGTTGAAAGGGTACCAATTTGAGGGGGGCGTGCATGTAAGTCCTTCAACTGCGCTCTGAGGGCCCCCAACACAGTCTGGTTCTCCTACATGAAATCCTGAAGAGTCTTATTTGTGACATCGCGGACTGTCTCGCCGATGTCATGCAAATCACCCTCGGTTAGGGTGATTGGGTCAATGGAAAATTTCAAGGCCTTGACCTTCTTCCTCGATCTTGCTTGCTCTGTTGGGTGTTGGCACTTCAACTGTGTGGGCGTGGTTCATGGGTTCACACATCCTTCTTTTGTTTCTACTTCCTCTACTACCTAGCCTTGCGAAGGCGTTGCTTGGCCCTCGCCCACCTTCGCGGCTGCTTCCTGTGCTGCTACTGCTGTTGTGGTCTTTTCCTACTCGGTTGCTTTCTATGCTGCTTCCCATGCTACTCGTACTTCTGCTGCTGTTATTTCCTTCCGTCGCTTTTCGGCCAACTGTGTGATGCGCAAATTGGCATCGTCTTTATTCTTTTGTGCTGCCGACCTCTCGAGTTTTGCAATGTCTGGGGCACGCCATTCTAGAGGCCATTCCTTCAAGACATTGAAAATGGCATCATCGATGGCTACAAAAGGTAGCTTCGTCCACTGCTTCATCGGATCCTTGTGCGCCTTGATATAGATGTTGTGCATGTCCGCCTTAAATTTTGCAAAACACTGCAGACTATTGTAAACTGTGGGTGAAAACTGCGGCTTACGGTTGATCCAGATTCAGATGTTCATCTCCATGAGCACCCAAAAGATATTACTGTCACATATCCTTGTAGCATCCTTCATGGCCCAGAGCGAAGTCTACTTCGCAGCCTCCGGTAAATCTCTATCAATTATGGGGAATTGACTGTCCTTCGGCAATTCCTCAGCTACGAGCACTATGGACAAAAATATCCATTCATAGTGGAAGGTTTTACCCTGCTACTGGGCTTCATGAAAATTCTCTAAGAATTACTTGCAAAGGAATTTAGACCAGTTAAACTGGACCCTCTCCGCACACTGCTCGACTAGTGCGACCACCGGTGCAGGTACCTCGTCTGTGTGGAATTTGCACATAACTTTTCCTGCGAGGATTTGGGTTACCACATGTATTGCTTTGTCCTTGATGCTGGAGATGGCCTAACCCCTCTTCTCATTTTCCAACTTGTACTTCATCTTCGTGGCATCTGCGAGGGCCAAATCATTGCCCTTTCCTTCCAATATGGTTGCGGGGTCCTTTCCTTTGTATGGAAGCTGGGAAACGCGATGAATCAGTTCTGCTGTGATGGGGATGGGCTCTTCTAGCCATAAATACCCATCATGCATTAGGTAGAGTAGCTGCCTGATGACAAAAATGGTTATTGGTGGGCGGTGGAAATGCGGCAGCCAAAGTAGGCTCAGTAGCCTGACCTTTTCCACATCGCACAACCACTTCCATGGCTCTAATGTTGTCACCACCTCTGTGGTTTTTTTCTTCACAAGGTTTCTAGTCTTAAGGTGAGGGAACTTCTCGCGGTCAGCGAGGTCCCAATATTCAAATTTCATGGTCAGAACGTGGCCCAGGTGCGTGCCTTTAAACAAATGTGATTTAGGAGGAACAGGGTTTCAAATCAAAGAAAACTGATCTAAATCTACGATTGATTTTTCCGGAATGTAAACTATGCAATTGTAATCTATGCACAATTCACTTGAAAAGTATGCAAATGTAATCTATGCACATTTTTCATTCATATTCTGAAAATGAGAATTCTAATTATGCAAAAGAATTCTCAAACACAAGATGATTCGAATGTAATCTAAGAACCAATCAAGTGCAAATCAAGAAAATTGGGTGAGAGTTCCAAAGATCAAAAAATAAAAACACTCAAAGGCGATTAACACTCATACACAATTTAGCCCCCTCGGAAAATGAGGGGGAAATTGCTTTGCAAAAACAAAAGCAAAAAGATGAAAAATTGTGAAAAGACTGAGACAAACCTCCGAGTAATGATAAAAGGAAATCAAATTAAGAATTTCTCAAAAAAGAGACTCAAAACTAGTCAAACAAGACTCCAACACACTCAAGCAGTCGAGAAAATGTATCCAAAAACAAAGACCAAGCTCAGAAGGCTTACAACCAAGCAAACTTTAACAGTTCCCAGGCTTGGCGCAACTGTCAGGCTGAAGCTAGCGCCTTTTAAGGATTGGCGCGGGTTGTATATTAGCAACTGGCACCAACTGGTGTGACTGTTACGCTATAAAAGCACGCCAGTCAAGTTTGCTATGCAAAAATAAAAAAAACAAGCAATCCGAAGCTAGGCCAAAAATAACCAGGTAAACCAAGAGGCGAGAAATAGCAAAAGAACTCAACCCAGAAGGCTAACCAAGAAGGTAAAAACCAAGAAATGACAGAAAAAAAAAGACAAGCTCCCTAGCGGAGTCGCCAAATTGTTGAGGAGATAAATCCCCTCTGCGGACAGAGGCGATCCCTACTAGCCTAGACCGGGTCTAGCAACAATCATACAATGCTACAATGCAAGTTCCTAATTGCAAATTAAAGACTAGTGATGAAGGCCTACCTAGATTCCAACACTAGTGCTTGTAGAAGAGGTGACGCTCCCATTCCTTTGCTCCGGCAAATCACGATCCCCACGATCTCCGTGAATGGACACCTGCACATAAAATAAATGACACAAACACAAACAAAAAATCTAGCATATGCAACTATATATCAGTCAGAAAGGATATAACTCATCATCATTACAAAAAACAATAAGAGTGGAACCATAACCAATAGTCGTTTATTAATAATTCATCAAAGAAGAATACAACCAAGGTTCCGACGCTAGATTCTCCTTTGGTTGGGTAGTCAGCAGCACATGTCTTGCAAATCTTGTTGGGAATAGGAACAAGCCTCTCTCTCTTTGGTTATTGGACAAGAATCTCCTTACTTTGATTTGGCCTTATGGGAACTAAGAAGGCTCTTGCAGCATGAAGCTCTTGGAAACTTGACAATTCTCAATCTCTGGAACTCTGGAACCCTGGAACTCTGGAACTAGCTTGCCAAGGAAAATGGACAAGCTTTTATAGATAGAGGAAGGGGAGTTGGGATCATCCACAATAATCACGGGATTGGCTTTATCACCAAGGAAGCTTCCATGAGAGGTGGCAAACCACTTCCTCTCTATGGAGATTCGAAGCCAAACCACCCAACTCAAGATAGATTCAGTCCAGGAATTTGTTAGGATGAATCTTCCGCTGTTTATTTGTTAAAAAACACCACTGATTATGGTTGGCGTGAGTGCGACTCTGTGATAGAGCGCCAACTGGTGCACCCTCTTTGGAGGATTTCCCCCATTGGCACGAGGGCTACACTATGGAACCGCGCTAATGGAAAAAGGGCTATTTTTAGGGGTTTTTCGCAGGAGATGTCTTCAGGGCAAATGAAGTTCAAGTATAGGGGAATGAAATGCAAGGGTTTGCAGGTCATGTCACTTCTCATAGGTCCCGAAATGAGTCCTCCAAGATGCGGGAGAGGGGTAATAGGGATGGTGGCAAATTGTTGTGTAACACATGGTTACCTTGTGTAACCGGTTCTTCCACTTTTCTATCTCCTCGTCCGAATCTGAGGTGCAGGAGCTTTCGTGCTCCCACGAAAGCTTTCCATCCACTATTGGATTCACGCAGTCCTACTCCCACGTGGTTTTCTTGTAGACATAGCCTAAATTGTCATTTCTCTCATAGTTGCACACTGGATCTATGTAGTGCGATCCTTCCGCAGGGTCTAAAGGTACCACTACGCGCAATGAATTTTTCTCAAAAATCATCTTACGCTTCTTTAGATTTATCACTCCATTCATGTCAGTGGTCCAATCTATTCCTAGTAGTGCAGGATAGGGATTGCTGTCATCAACAATCTCTATCACTTTGAAATCTGCAAGTGCGCTCGCACCTTCTATATCTACCATTATTCCTTGCAATCTTCCCATAGGTAGGATCTTTTTCTGGTTTGCCGTTCACAATTGAATAGGAGACCATTCACAATTGAATAGGAGACCATTGTAGTGGAGGCCTACCCATGTGCTCCCATGTCTACTTTGGCAGGGTGTTCTCGTCCGATCCTAGATCCAAAAGCACTTGATATGTGCGGTCAATTTCATCTTTCTTCCTGTTCATGTTGTGTGCTTCCCGATATTTTGGACTACACGCGGTTCTCCTGGTGTGGTCCCAACAAATCTAGTTATGAGTTCTTACAACCCCTTCACAGCCTTGCTGTCGCGCAACAACTTCATGCATGTATCCAGAAAGGTAGTGAGCATTGATGGGTCCATTTCTGGTTCCAGTTTGTCTTTACTACTTGAAGTGGAGGCCTCTGTGAAGCCCTTCTTAGCTTCCATGAATGTCTCCTTAGCGCACTCCGAATCAAATTCTAGTTCCTTTGTTAGAGCCTTGTGAAACCAAGCACATTCTTCGGGTTGCTTGCCTTTGTCATCTCCTGTCATGATACCACTTTGGAGCACGATATTTACATTCAGGTCTTCTTCGCGCGACTCAAACCTCATCATTTGTAGGTTATGAGTCGAGGGAGGTTGGCGTGTTCCTTTATCGCGCAACCTCACTATTAGCATGGGACAATCCTATGTCTCATGGTCAAATTGGGTACAATATAAGCATGATGCCCTCGTTGGATTTGTACAATCATGGGCATAATTCCTTGGCCCTCCGCAATTGTAACAAATCAGCTGGTCGTGACCTCTTCCTGGTCCCATTCCACCTTGACCTCGTCCGCGCCACTAAAATCTAGTGCACGCCATCCATGCATTTTGATCAAGAGCCCATGTTTTGGTTTGAAATCTATAGGTAGGAGTCTGATCCATCATCAGTTCATAACTTCTACAGGAGCGCTCATTGTGGCCTACTGACCTGCAGAAATTACAGAACAACTGCTGGGAAATCTACGCATACTTTTGTAATAGATGGCAGTTATCTGTAGCATGCTTCCCTCCTATTTGACTCACGCACCATAATGCAGGCAGCACGCTCGGTCCTGCTTGTGCCTTTAGTCTCAATGGCATTGGTCCTCCTCCCACCAGGTATTTCACGAAGACTAGACAATGGTCCTTATCATGTTGCTGTCCCTTGCACTTTATGCACCATACCTCCTTGCACACTTATGGGCGAGATGTCCTATCTTGTTTCAAACTCTGCATCTCAAGACACAAGTTTTTCAATTGTGCGTGGATCTGTTGAACTCCCAGGTTAGGATGTTGTATCAGGGTCTCGTGCAGTCTCATTGCGATCTCCAAGGCCTCGGCCTGAGTGGATAGATTCTGCTGGGACAATGCATTCCTTAGATCCAGTGTTAGCAATGCTACAAACCATGCGCAGTGTTGTCCATCCATGAAGGTCATGTTGGCTTCATGAATCATACACTTCAGTCTCTAATCTAGCTCCCAGGGGGTCTCACCTGGAAGCATCACAATTTCCTTAAATCCAATAATCGATTGTGTCTCTAATTTTGGCCTACTAAATTCCTTGTTTAGCGCATCTTTGATATTTGTGATTCTTGCGTTTGGATTGTCATTGGAATTCTTAATGTACCACATCAGTGCGTGATCCTACAAAGTGCTAACTAATGTTGCTTTCTCTATATTGTCATCCGTGACTCCTTGCGCTTCCCATACAACCTTTACCACAAACCAAAACCAGTCCGAATCTTCATTCCCTACTCTTTTTAACACCGGAAACTTTATTGCGCTCACCATATTGAATTGCGGTGGTGGCAGATGTGGTGTGGGTGAAGACAGGGGTGAAGATGGTGAAACTGGTGGTGGTGTAGGTGGGGGTGGTATGCGTGGAATTTGCTGCTTTAACAAACAAATCACACTTCTCGGTGAAACCTTTGCGAGCTCTTCCTCGCTTTCCCATGGAGGTGAGATCAAGGGGCTAGTTTCTATTTCTATGCTACCTCCATTTCTATAGATCCTCCCACTCCACGTAGCCCCAAACATCAATTTATTTTCATAACCCTCTTTTCACACAGTAACATCTTAATCCAAATGTTCAAAGATTTAACGTATTTACCTCGCGGTGCATTGAGGAAGCGTCGTTCTACCTCGCTATAGCTGACTGAAGTATATACCTTAAACTCGGTGATAAATCCCCCTATAATTTGATCAAGCCAGTGATTCACAATGCACAAAACCTTATCTTTCGATGCTTCTACTATGCGCACTAACTTTGGAGTCCACACAATAGGTTTGTCGAGCCTACACCTTCCTTGACTGTCTACTAGCTTCGCAATCCACTCGTACAACTCAGAGGGGAAGGATGCAAATAAAATTTCATGGATTTCTGTATAAAAGGAGAAATCTAACCACTCTTCCTTCAATAATCGTGAATTCCTGTTTTCCTGCGCCACGATCTTGTGAATCTTCCTGTCCAACCCCTCTTCAATTCCTTTATTTATCGGATTCTAGTGATACGACATCATACATCTCTTATGTAGATCCCAGTCTTAGCAACAGAACCATTTGTTGGCTTATTGGGGCCTGACATAGGTTCAGAGTTGATTTAGCCAAACAAATCTCGGTACTACTGGCCCTTTCGACAACAGTCCGCAGAGCACAGACTGAGGTCTCACCCAAAGTAGTATGGGAGGGTGCTAGAACTAGGTTTCCGCACCCTGGAGATGTCTGATGAATTCAAGTGGTCTTCAGTTTGACCCTGCGCGCAAGTTGTTACGTGTACCTTCCCGTACCTCACAACTTGATATACTGCCTTTGCACAGCCCTATCGAGGGGCTAAAAATCACGTTCGACATTATTACCTAAGACCTCAATGGTATTCCAATGTTAGTTAATTAACTTTTCCTACTTGAGTGCTTGAAGTATACTTAACAATATAAACCATTCATACAGGTGCACGTGGTAAATAGATAGTATATTTGAAAATTATATGAATCATTCATTAACCCAAGAACATAAACACAAAATTATAATAAAACTTCTCTTTATTAATTCCTTCCTCAGTTACAAACTCGACTCTGCCTTGTGCACTCAGCTGCAGGGGTTCGCGCACCCAGCTATGGACTACTAGGCCTCTACACACTCAGCTGTAGAGCCTTCTCCTACTCTACGACCCAAAGACACACTTTACCCTCATGACTCAACCACTTAGACTTGTTATTCTTCTCTACTATTCTCTTATCTAGAGCCTCGGTCTATTTATACAATCCCATGGTCTGTGGACCATGGGTAGGCCGACATTACATTACAAAACTAGTGCAGACAACCCTGTGACTCTATCATACTTTCGCGCCCCACCTCCACAATTCGTGGAGCTTTACAACAAAATTTGGTCAAAACTTGGGCTTTGATCCCCAAAACATGCCTTGGGGGGAAGCCCAATAGTCTCTTCCTCAATAAATTTGTCTATCGTAGAAATTAACAATCGAGATAACAATGGTGTAACAATAGAAGGGTAATTAATAAAGTTGTTAATAGTATCATCCTTAGTGTCATTTTCAAAGTGAAAGGATTTTGCTACATTGAGTAGTAGACGTGTATCAACTTCTTCTAATTCAAACTCATACCATAAACGATTCTCACATTCCAATCTTGGTAATATTACCATAAAGAACAATGTCCTTAGTAATATTACCATAATAGATGGTCATGCACCTAGATCTATACCAAATAAAGGAATTTGCAGTGGCTAGCCATGGCTGGCCTAAGATTAGAGGATGTCTCCCTAGGCATGTCTTAGGATGTAACACAACAAAATCTACTAGGTATTTCCAAGAATATATTGAAATAATATCATTCTCCAATATTCCTTTAGGTCGAATATTAGACCTATATGCTAGTTCTATAATAGTGGGAGTTGGTTTCAAGTTGGTAAGCCCAAGTAGTTCAATAATTTCACTAGTTATTATGTTAATTTACGGTCCTAAATAAATCAAGGTATTTGCAAGAGTTGTTCCTCCAATATGAACAACTATTGTTGGTTTCTCGGGATATTCATATTTAGCAAGTGTGTTATCTCCATTCATTGATTTTGATAATTTTCCAATTACATGTATAGTAAGGGGATCCCAAGTTTTTCTATCTAAATTTTTAAGACATAGATCCTTAACCGTTTTAGCATAAATCAAAACATCTCAAATTGCTTGAAGTAAAGGATTCCAAACATGCAAGTTTTTAAACTTGTTTAAGAAATCATATTTAGGCTGAGGAGTAATTTTGACTTTAGTTAATATTTGAGGGTAAGGAGGTTACAAAGAAGTCTCATTACTAACAGTTGTTACAGTTCTCACATCTGGGGTAGCATCAACTATTACAGTGACATAAGAGCCATGAATGGCTATTATAGTGGTGTTAACAGTAGCATCGTCTGTTATAACAATATGGGTATTACTAGATGTTACAATGATGTTAATAGTAGAACCAACTATTACAGCTTCATGAATATTATCAACTATTTCAACACTATTGGTATCATTGATTGTTACAACTTACTATTTTTCTATAGATCCATGAATTCAATTTTCTTCTCTTGATGAATTTTCTTCCTCATTTTATATGATAACATGAGAAATAATGGGGTTTACTATCCTTACTAATCATAACTATATTTCATTCCATTCCACATGTGAGATACAATTGGTGTTTCAACTTGTTTTATTGCCTTATTATTGGGATTATGGTTAGGTTGTACATGTAGCTAGGGATGTAATGGAGGTCCACTCATAGGTACATTAGAGGGAAGTTTCAACTATTGTTGTTACATTGGAATTTGAACAGTCATTTGGTTAGGAAAAGAAATCCCTTGCCATGGCTGAGGCCACAAAAGAGGAGGCCAGAGCGTGGGCTTTTGGACCAAAGGGGAATTAGGAGGATGCCATGGAGCTACTAAATATTGCATTTGCTAGAAAATTTATTGAGGACCATACATACCAAACCAAGAATTAAAAGAAGAGAAGGGTTCATGCACCATACATGATGGCCTAAACTATCAGGGCTCTTTAGTGCCAATGAAGTATGTTTCTTTAGTATCCTCCCATGTCTCCTTATAGATATATTTTAATCCAGGTAATGAGGGGCATTGTTTTATGGAATGATCATTCTCACATACATTGCAACTATTAAGTGGACATTCCCTTAGAGGATAATTTTCTTGTACCAATAGAAAAATATTGCCAAAGCTTTCTCTACTTCCATCTATTTTTTCTTTGCATGCAACACATCAAACTGAGAGGATAATGATCTCATATTTTCAGTTTTAAATTTTCTAGAAGGTTTTCAATTTCTGCTCGTGTTGCCGCATTATTGGTTTGATTCAGAATCCTATTAGAAGTATCATATTTAATTGTACTATTTCTTGTTGATCCTCTAGAAATCCTTTAACAAAGTTGGACAATTTCATCATAAGGATCCTTGGATATATATCCTTTCCATTAAAGATTTAGCATGTCAAGGAAATCATCCCACATTCCTCTGTTCAAAATTGCTTTAACTATTTCCTTGTCCAGATTACTAAGCTGAGATATTTGCAGATTATATTGAAGGCGCTCAACATACTCTTCCAAGTTTTTATTTTGGTGTCTGAGTGATCTAAAATAGCTCTTCCCTCTGATCTATGGAATGAAAATAGTCCTGATACTTTTCTAAAAAGGTCTTCTTCATCCCATCCTAGGTGATAATGGATGCCCTACTGAGTCCCATAAACCATCTAAATGAAGCTCCGTTTAATGTAGATGGGAATAATTTTAGTTTCTATTCATCAGTGGTGTAATCTGAACTCCTATAATGGACATCAAATTAAAAGAGAAATGTATGTGGGACTTCTATAATTGTATCTTGAAAAGTAAGAAGTGCATACAAATGGATTTTCTTCATTGGGTATTATCCATGGAGGTTTACAATGGGGAACTCTAAGGTCGTAACTGAGTTACCTACCATTTGGTTTTGCCTGAAAGCTTGAGGATTTTGTACAATTGTTATAGGTGTTTCCCCTAATGAAGAATATTTCTCTATTTTTGGTTATGGGGGTTGCTATAGTTGTTCAAGTTGTTTAGGTTGCTCAATTTTTTTGGGTTGTCTAGGAGGTCCTAATGATTTCACAACACTTTTCGTAATAGTATGCTTAACAATTTGTTTCACAACACTACCTAAATATGGGATGTAGTGATCAAATGACCTTCCTTCTAGATTTGATTCTAAATCACGTTTGTTTGTATCCCCTTCTCCTTCTATCAAGCATTGATATCCTTCCTTTGCTGATAAAGATGGGTTAGAAACTCTAGGGCTTATATTTGAGATCAAAGGTTCATAAAATTCCACCTCCCTAATATGTGCACCCAACACAGATGACTCAAGGGAGGTTGGCCTCTATTGAGTAGCTTTACCTAATCATTTATTCTTATATGTTACTCCCCATGTAGATGATTTCGCTTCAGCTTTTGAGATGATCCCTTTTATATATGTTACTCTTATAAAAGATTGATTCTTCTTCTTTCTTCCTTGTCCTCTTCTACTTGCACGGTTAGTTTCTTTAGGGGCACTGTATCATTCTTCTTCAATATTCATGCAATGCAATCTTATGTGCCCTGACCCCTTACAAGGTCGATCCCACTTCAATATGTTGAAGTGATGCACAAGTTCTTACCTCTCGTCTTGCCACATGAAAACCTCAGAGCCAAGAACACATCTACCACAGTTTCAACCAATGCATGTAATCAAGCTAGTCATACAAATGCACTTCTAATAGCCTCCCCGACAATGACACCAAAATATTGGACGAACCAATTGTCCATTTTAATCATAAGTAGTAATCCAACTCACATAAATTGTCAATTTGTGTAGGATTTTCGTTTCAAGGGTGTAATGAAAAGTATACACAGGAACATATGGTAACTAGCACTAATGGAATTTAAAACCAATCATTGTAATTCCACTCTTAGCACTTAGAACGCACTTGCCGGCACACGCCAAACCCTGCTGACACTTGAAGAAAGAAAAGACACATAATTGTAAAATAAATCACACTCTATCACATGATCACTCTTATTCAAGAGAAACAACACCCTTGGAAACCATTCAACATCCAACAGTTGCTAAAACACCCACTCGATAAAATAACAAACTAAAGAATTGTAACAACAATCAAATAACTATCGCAGTAATGGATGGACCAGTCGAGGATCTATGTTGTTACATAATAATAAAGGTTATAATTATGAATCTAATCAATTCATGAAAAAGATCTATAACAATAATAAAAAATAACACATAAATCATAACTGAGAGAAAATAAATGCATAACTACAATACCTCTCTAACCAGTGATCCTTACTAAGAAGGAGGGTCCTTCCTCCTTAGTACGGGTTAGTTATTTATACAACACACAAAATAATAAGAAGAAAGATATGGAGCCACAAATTGTAGAGATTGCATTAATGGAATGTTGCAGTACATGATTATAATGTTGATACTCCCTTTCTGATCCCATCTATGCCTGTCTCATGGGCAGAGAGTACACTATTTTATAATCTCATAATACATTCTTATATTCAAAAAATAGGATCATCATGATAATATTTTGATTCTCATGTGATCCAAATTGAGAGTATACAATAAATTTCTCATAGCAAATTATCCTAGTTGAAAAAAATTCTAGTGGCTTTTCTAAATTACAATGATTTATCAATTGTGAATCGTCAATTGATTTAGTTGCATTGTCCATGATTTTCTCCTTTCAATGGTCAAGTTGGTTATGACCGGGTTTCTGTCAAAATAATTCTTCATTAGTAAACATATGAGAACAAAGTATCCAAAATACACTCATCATGTATCAATAATGCCACCAGAGTCTTCGTTCCATCCTTAGTGAGGAAAAATTGGGGAGAATGTTTTCTTGTGACAACATCTCAACAAGCCACACAACCTAAAAAAACCCGTCGTCAATTTATTAGTAAAATAACCTAAAGTACTTAGATTTCATGTCAAATTACAAGAAAAAGTAGATAATAAGGATGACATACAAAAAGGAAGCATACTTTAGTCAATGATGTCTGTTAGAGTGACAAGGCATGGACTTGAGACTTAAAATAGTAAGAAAGGTAGGGAAAATAGGTGCAAAAAGGTGCTAATTTTGCATCCCAATAATGTAGACACCCGATATAAGTGGAGACCCATAAAGGGAAGAACCATGAATTTTTATTGTTGTGATGTAAAGGCAAACTCCTACTTCCTCTCTTACATCAATTTGCTGTAGGCTTCTACCTACAAGAGGCTTCTTCTTTGATTTTATTCTACAAGATACAACTTGCTGGGAAGATACTACTCCCTCTTCTACAAGCTCCAACCTACACTTTTTCAAGCTACTACCTAAAAGGAGACAATAATCCCCTAATAATATTACAAATTTATGTTGCTAGTTTACCTAGTCTTTGTCTCTATTTTGAACTCTGCCTCTCTTCTTCGTAAACTCCATTTTATAGCTATTCCCCTTCTTGTTTCTCTCATTTCCAAGTAATCCATGAATTAGGTATCACAATAAATCAATCAACTCTTTCACAATTTAACCATGCTTATATGCATAACTTGCCAACTATTAGTGTTCCATGCAAGAATCTGAAGTGAAGGGTTTCTTCTTTGTATTCTAGGGCCTCATTTTTATTTTCCACCCATTCGTTTCACATTTTTCATATTTTAAGAGTAAAAATAAATAAATGGACCTCAAACTATTCAAAATATAGAGTCACACAAGCCAGCGACAACAATTGCATAAGTCAATTCCAATGTAGATTTATTTTGCACATTACAGGACACAACACATTTTCTTAAAGATAAGTTGTGTATACATGTGATATGATCATTTAAAATATGTCTTTATTGTATTTCATTATGATTTTTTCTCACTATTCCACTTAGGCACATTATCCACCCTTTTGGATCATTAAGCATATTTATTTTCCTATGCAACACAAACATATACCTCGCTGCTTCAACAATACACTTTGTCAACATCATCATACTTTGAATACAAGTACCATTAAATCATTCTCAACAAAAATAATTAAGCTACTATGTCCATTTTTGACAATGGAAATACATCAACATATACAAGAATTTACATCAGAACATCTGCAAGGAATTACACAACATCACAACATCTGCGCTTGTGGCAAGGTCATACCTCTGACAAGGATCATACTTTGTCAACATAGGAGCACCAATACAAACCTTGCTCAACCAATACATAGGAGCACTAACAACAGTACAAACTCAACCATGTCTCATACTCAGCATCAGACCATATTGAACTCCAGCTTAGATCAATATATGAAACCTTAACACCCTTTTCCATCAATGACATCTTTTCCAATAATCCCCCCCTTTGGAATTGATGGAAATATTGATTTCATCCTCCCCATTTTGTTCAAATAAAAATTTATCCTTGTTGCTCTTAACCTCTTGTTACCTCCTCCTTTGAAATCAATAGAAAGGCCTGTTTGACAGATAATTTCCTTCTACGGAAAGAAGCAAACTCCATAGACCTAGTGGCTTGATCTACAAACAACAGAGACAAAAAGACTTATGTTTTCATTCGAGAGTTCAGAACATGGAATAAAGGCTTATGTGAAATCCAACACAATAAATACTCTTCTCCTTACTTTCAAGATCCAACTCCAACTCTAAATGCTATAAGTTGAACCCGGAAAACAACTAAAAGAAGTAAGAGAACTACAACATACAAAACCACTCGAGAAGCTTTTGGAAATAAAAGTTTCATTTTTTTTACTGAAATTCAGGAGCCATCACACTAATTATGAAGGCAACATGCACTGGTTAGTGTAGATGCTATGTGTACAACTTGCAACAATGCAGGTTGTATGAAGGGAAAGTGCGATGGGGCCAAAAATTATGTTTTTTAGCTATTTAACCCAAAATTCTTGGACTTTTTGGAGAAAATATATGCTAGGATTTGCAGGGGATGAATGAAAAGTGTTAAAGGATGATGATTGATTAGGGTTTTAGGCCATTTGATTGGATGTGAAAAATGACCTATAACAAGGGGGTCCAAAGCACGTAAATACTTACATTGTCAACACTTACATTTTAAACATAGTTTAGGGCACTTACATTCTTTGTTTTTTCACAACTTGCTACATTCCTTACCTACTATGAATCTTGTAAAAAGTGTGCTCCTAACTCTCAAATAGATAAAGGATAATTATTTATTATTCAAGCTTGTTATCCCTCATACAAGCATGTCTTTTGTGTGAGATACAATGGATTCATGCAAATGTCATAAGTCAAAATTTGGCTCTTCTTGAAATTTTCTTTAGATTCTATAATTTATGCAAAAGAGTTGCTACCATCAGCAACCAACAATGGTGGCCATACACGTAACAAATTCTCTAAATAAGTGCTTTGAAAAGCATAAAAGAGGTTTGCGACTCTAAATAACTTTTCAAATGATGAATATCTTGAGACTAGCTCTCGACTTCCATAAATACACAAACAATAAACTAGGAAATGTATAGACTATCTCGTAAGAGAGAATGTCACAAATGTAGGATTGAAAATCATATGATTATTACAAGAAAACACTAGTACATCCAAGAGTTGTACATTGAAATTCGAAATCTAGGAGTGAAGAAGCATTTCTCTTTATGCTATGTAGGAATGCAAAATGATGTTGCCTGAGTTCCTATTATTTTATGTTAACTTGATGAGGACATCAACTTGAAGTACTTTATAGGGCCCATGGAACCTGAAAATATAAGTAAGGCATTGATTAAGGATTGATAATTCAACTACATTAGTGTTGTTATGAACTAACCATTACATTAGTGCTCTGATACCAATTGTTGGAAACTTGGTTATACTAAGGGGGGGGGGGGTGGGGAGGGCTAAATCAATATAATGCATGCATAGTCATCAATTTACAATTTTTATTTTTCTTTCTAATATCTAAACTATTAAATGAGTTGTAATACATCATCTGAATAACACATTTAACAAATAAACAACATTCAACTATAACATAAGAATCAACACATAAAAGTAACACATGTAGACATTAGATAGAATTGGAAATCCACAAAGGAAAAAACCATGAATTTTGTTTTTGTGATGTAAATGCAAGCTCCTACTTCATCTCTTACAACAATTTTATGTAAGCTTCTACCTATAGGAGGATTCTAACTTGATTTTATTCTACAAGTTACTATTTGTTGGGATGCTCCTACTCCCTCTTCTACATCAATTTTTTGTAGGATTCTACCAATAGGAGAATTATACCTCAATTTTCTTCTACAAGCTACAACTTGTTGGGAAGCTCCTACTCCCTAATCTATAGGCTCCAACCTGCTCTTTTTCAGGTTACTACCTGAAAGGAGACATCAATCCCGTGATAAGATTAAAAAATTATTTTGTTCGTTTACCTAGTCTTTGTCTCCATTTTCAACTCTATCTATATCCTTTTCTTCTTCAACTTTGCTTGACATATTCTCCTCTTCATCTTTCTCTCTTTTCTAGGCAATCTGTGAACTTGGTCTCATAATAAATTAATCAACTCTCTCACACTAATCATTTTTCCATCCAAAACAATGTCTTTTTATATGAATAACTTGTTGGTTGTTAGTGTTCCATGTAGGAATCTGAAGTGAAGAGTTTCCTCTTTGTATTCTAGGGTTTCCTCCTTGTACTCCACCTATTCGTTTCAATTTTTCAGATTTGAAATCTAAAAATAAATAAATGGACCTCAAGCTATTCGAAATATAGAGTCACATAAGCCAACAACAATGATTGCATAAGTCAATTACAATGTAGATTTATTCTTGCATATTACAAGGCGCATACACATTTTCTTAAAGAAAATCCATGTATATACATGATATGCTCATTGAAAAGATGTTGTTGATGGTGCTAGAAATTCATCAACCAAGGGGATCTCCCTAATGTGAACTCCCACTAGACCTCACACTGTTTGGTGTAGAATTCCCATATGGTATAAAGGCCTGATTTCCATATACTTAGAGATATGCCTTGGCTCTAGTTGTCAGCACATGAGTGTGTTACACTGGTATATCCAAACAGTAAGGTAAGTATGCTTGGTGAGTGCGTAACACAACTGTGTGAAGGATCTCTTACTACAAAAGGGGGGAGAAAAGTGAGCCTCTAAGTGAGAGGTAATAGTACCACCCAAGAAGAGATGCATGCAAACCAAGAAGTTCTGTCGAACATTCAATGAAATAGTCCACAATGGATGCGGCAGTCATTAAAACCAAAGTACAAGGGAAGACCCATCCACCATCCAGCATAGTAGTCCACAATGGATGTGACGGTCATTATAATTAGTAAGTGAGGAAGGCCTGTCTAGTATCCTTCAAAGTATTCCACAAGGATGAGACATGAGGGATAACCAATACATCACGGTCCCAACAAGGTTAGTACTAAAACAACAGAAATAGTTCAAATATATTAGTACATGTGAAACAAATGTGACTTACAAATGCTGAAAGAATAATCTTACAAACATCGAAAAGACATGCATGAAAATGTACTGGCTTGAAGAAGCTTTTTTGTTAAGCAAACTTTCCAAGACACATATATACATCATGCATCACTAGACCTAGTAGTGCGACATTAGAGCCACTCCTCGCTCCTTAAGGAACTCTGATGAGCCTCATCATTGGGTAATTATATGGGCCTTAATTCACCTCCTAGCTTAGTCAAACCAACTCTTCTCACAACTGATTACATGTTTTGATTATATTTTGTTTAATGAGATGAGTTGAAGTGAGATATTATGCCTAGTGAACTAATATGCATTGAATGCAGGTTTGGAAGAGAAAATCAAGGAATTTTGGCAAGACTAAGGTTTGAAACTCGAAAGGGACAAGGGAGAGAGATCGTAGGAGGAAAATCCTCCTCATTTACTCCTCCCCCATTTGAATATTGCTCCATTAATCCCACCAACTCGGAGTGCAAGCAGCCAAGTCATGAAGATCACAAGGTAGCTGATCAAGTGATAGATAAAGAATTATTTCATCTTAATTTTGGGAGCTAATCCTCCCTAAATTTAAGGAAGTCGTTGGGGACTTCAGTTGTATAAGTAGAGAGGCCTAGAGCCTCATTAGGATTCAAATTTTTGTAGTAAAAACTCTAGTTATTTTCGAGCTCCAGAATTAAGGAAGACTTTTATGCAATTTTCTATTATGGTAATAAGAATGAGCTTTTTCTTGATCCAGTACTAAGTTAACTCAAAGGGTTGAAGCTCTTGGGTTAGGTCCCAACCCTAGAAGCAAAGGATCCTCTTCTTGTATCTATATGTGTAGCTTAGTTTCATAGATTCATGATTAAATTGTCTTTATAAGTTTTTCATTTCAATTAGTATAGATTTGATTAATTGTTTATTAGTTTGCTTCCATTTGTGCCTTACTTCAGTAGTAGGTTAGAAGGGATAAAAGAAACACCATAAAGCTGTCTGTAGGTTTCCTAGCCTCACTTCTTCCTTCCAGGATCATGATTTAAGGAAAAGACTCTTATGCAGCCCCAAAAAGACAGATTTCAATTTCTTTCATAAGAATTAGAGTTTAATGTACTTGAACCAACATTTAATCAGTTTTGCAAAGTAGGATTTTATTGCCATCTCTTCGATATTCATCCTTGCAATAGATCTCATCCATGATTCCATTTTATTCAACAATTTCCTCATGAATAAGGTAGATAATTAGTTCATTAAATTTTGTTTTTCTAGCTCATGAGAATTCTTCTTGTTTACATGATTTTTTGGAAATTACACATGTTTGGTGTAGAGCAGGTGCTTCAGAAGTAGAAAGAGATCTCATGGCAAGAAACCACCCTCCAACTTCATCCACCCATAGGCATTCCTCGTTTTCATCAAAACATTCACCAATTTCATCATTTTACATAGAAATTTCCCCAAGCATGTTGAGTGAATCCAACCATCTCCTAAACTTGGTTTTGGGTTATGAGTGATCCTAGGACTTTTCTCACTCTCCACCCATTAGCCACCTTCCCTAAGCCTTCCATCACCCCTAACACCCATCATTTTTCTCTTGGTTGTATCTTGTAGAAATACAGGGAATCCTGTAGGTTTCTAGTACATCCTATAGGTTTTCCTGTAGTGGTCTATTTTGAGGCGGAATTGAGGGAAATACTCTAGGAAGCCACCCAAGGTCACCCAAGGGTTTCCCAAACCTTCCAACCATCTCCTAAACCTTCCAGCCATCCACCAACATCCCTACACCACCTACCATTGTCGAGGAGGTGTCTAAGTAATATGTGATTACAACTTTCTTTCTTCTATTTCTTGTTTCTATTATTCTGCCATTAGTTTCATTTCTGCAAAAGTAATTTAGTTTGCTTCCTTTTCATTCTGCATTCTTTTCTTTCCTTTCCATTTTTCAACTTAGATTTCAATCAAGTAGTTAATCTTTTAATTTAGTCAACAATTTTCATTCAGTTTGGAATTTCAATTCTGCAATCACTTTCAAAGTTTGAAAAAAAATCACAAAACCAAATCAAAACCTTTCCTTTCATGCCACGTAGGAACAAGGATAACTTAGGGAAATTTTTGCCAAATACCCCTCACTACATCAAACAACCAACCTTCCCTCTTCTTCAATGGTTGTGAACTAGAGGAGCCCTTAGGTGAGCAACCAAACATATTTGAAGAACCTGCAGGGGAAGAAGGAGAAGAAGAAGAACCCATTCCTACCGAGCTAATGGCTGAAAATAGAAATGACAAAGGGAATAGAGAGATAGTTTAGGGTGCCTTCCCCATCAGGAAAATCAATGGGGACACTAAGATGAAAAATTTAAGCCCCTCCGCCCTTCCTTATTTCCATGGCTTGACCATAGAAGATATTGACAGTTTCATATTTGGGTTTGTTGTTATATGCCGAACCTATGACTACACAAATGATAAGCATAAATTGAAACTATTTCCATCTACCCTCAAGCATGCAGCTTTGCACTGGTTCATGGGTTTACCTCGGGATAACATCACAACTTGGGCTCAAATGCAGCAAGACTTCAACAACAGTTATCAAGACTAATGTAGGTCTAAAGATACTAAAGAGGAATTTTTTAGGATGACCATAGGTAATGATGAATCCCTAGAGGATTATGAAGAAAGATTCCATCTTAGTTACAAAAGGGCCAGGTGCACACTTGACCCTGAGTCACAAAAACTGGTCCTGCTTAGAGGAGTAAGCGAAGACCTTTTAGATACCCTATACTTGTTACCAGGAGGAGATATATACCAGTTACCCTATGAGGATATCAAGATTGTCTTTGGAAACCATTCTAGGGAATCTAGGAAAAAGGGTAGGGGAAGTCAACCTATGGTCAATACATCCTCTTCCAATTCATCCATCAAGGGTGAAATTGGAAACATGTTGGAATATTCAAGAGTGAGATTCTACAAACCCTTGCCTTACAGATGGATACTATGCACATTAGGAGAAAGCAAGAGGAAGCAAAGAGAGCCTTGGCCATTTTCTATCCTAGATGCACCAGGAGGCACCCGAGGAATGAATGTCCATTGAATTCTATTGAAATTTGCTCAGTCTATGAAGAAAACCACTCCACGGCCAAGTTCCATTCCTTGCTTGGACTCAAAGATGTATATCATGGGCCTAGGCCATATCGGCAGGGCATGCAAGGGTCATCCCATGCATATTTCAACCCCAACCAGACCACATCCATAACTTCTTGGGGACCCCCTACTCATCCTTCCTGGTCTACACCTCCTCCTTGGTCCTTTGCATCTCAGTATCATTCCTAACCAGCCAGCCAGTCATTTCAACCATATGCTCTGCCAAAACCTCAGTGGAATGCACCGCCCCAGGGGTGGAGGCCCCAATACAACAATGCCCCAACTTTATTGCCTTCACCACCTGCCCAACCAAAGCTATTACTCTTCGCTCCACCTAAACAACCCAGCCAAATCCAAACTCGAACAACAGACAAGCACAAAAAGTATACATTGGAGAGACATCATATCCAGCTTATGCTGTAGAGTTCCAGGAAATTAACCTGAGATCTGGGAGAGTTCTCCCAGATAACCAACCTCCACCTCCACCTAGGGAGGTTGAAGAAGAAAGAGAGGAAAGCATTCTTAAAGTAAATCCACCCTTTCCTGAGAGATTAACTCAACCACTCAAGCCTACCCCAAAAGAGACCAAAATTCTAGGAGAATTGAAAACCCTATGTGTCAAGATTCCACTTCTCCAACCCATTAAAGATGTACCCATTTACAAAAATTTGATTAGAGAGAAGTGTTTCAAGCATCCAAGGAGGTGAAAAAGAGATTCCCCTACCATTAATGTCATTGTACAATTATCTGACTTAATGCTGGGGCAGGTAATCTATCCAAAGTATTTGGACCCTGGAAGCCCTGTAGTAGATGTGCACATCAATGGCACCATTATCCCACACACCTTGATTGATCTTGGGGCTACCATTAATGTGATGAATAAGGACACCATGCTCAAGCTCAACCTCCAAGGTTCATTGAGAAAGACCACAACAGTCCTGTAACTTGCAGACCACTCCACAGTGACCCCTGAGGGGATTGTGGAGGATGTGATGGTCTCCATTGACTCTTGGGAGTACCCTGCAGATTTCCTTGTTCTCTCGCATAAGGCTAAGTTTACTGGTTACCCTCTCATCCTTGGGAGGCCCTGGTTGGCCACTGCCAATGCTTACATTAGCTGCAGAGTTAGGAATACGAACATCAAGAATGGGCATATGTCCAAGAAGTTAGTCCTATACCCTTCTGCTCAACCATCTCTAGGACATGATTTACCTTTATGGCTGGAAGAGAAGGAAAAAGATGATGTTTATTCTGCCCAACTGTATACCTTAGAAAAAACCATGGGAGGAGGACAACAGGATGAAGATGATTTGATTGAACACCTACTCCAAAGTCCAACTCCTAGTACATTTTCCCTAGAAGAAGCAGTAAAGGAAACCCAGAACAACCATCCAATTGATCTATACTTGGCTGATTCCAACCCTCTCCGTGTCAAAACCATAGAATTTGTCCCTGAGAGAACTTTGAAAATCAATCCATCTCTTTCTGTTCTCCAAGAGGAGAAGTAGTGCAACATGTTGAAGGAACATTTGGATGCCTTTGCTTGGAGTTACAAAGAAATGAAGGGAGTACACCCCTTAGTGTGTACTCACCACGTTTACATCAAAGAAGGTTGCAAGCCAGTATGGCAACCCCAAAGGAGGATGAATCCAACTCTTAAAGATATAATCAAAGAAGATCTGCAAAAATTACTAGATGCAGGATTCATTTATCCTTTCTCCGACACTGAGTGGGTCTCTTTTTTGGTGTTAGTTCCCAAGAAAAATGGTAAGTGGTGGTTTTGTGTCGATTAAGGGAATTGAATAAAGCCACAAGGAAGGACCATTTCCCTCTACATTTCATCAACCAAGTGCTATATCGCTTGGAAGGGAAAAACTTTTTCTCTTTCCTAGATTGATTCAACGGGTACAATCAATTCCATATTAGCCCAAAAGACCACAATAAAACTAGCATCACTTGTCCTTAGGGTACTTTCACCTATAAGGTCCTTCCTTTTGGCCTATGTAATGCTCCTGCCACTTTTCAGTGAGAAGTCCTAAGTATCTTTGCTGAGTTGGTCCATGATGCGGTAGAAATATGTATGGGCGATTTCAAACCTTATGGGGGTGATTTCGAGGAGGATTTTTCCAACTTAGGTAAGGTTCTGCACAAAAGCATTGAAATGAACTTGTCTCTCAACCCTGAAAAATGTGAATTCTTGATGACTGCAGGGATCGTGCTGGGACATTCAATATCTCAACAAGGACTATAGGTGGACCCAAACAAAATAGCTATCATCCAAAGGGTCCCACCTCCTCAAAAGCATAGAGATGTCAAAAGTTTCCTAGGGTTATTTGGAAACTACTGAAGGTTCATAAAGGGCTTCAGCAAGTTGGCCTCTCCTTTATTTGGGTTTTTGGCCAAAGACTCTGAGTTTATATGGTCAAAAAGTTTTCAAGAGGTGTTGGACACCCTGAGGAACAAGTTAACCACTGCACCGATTCTCTGAGGCCCAAATTGGGCCCTTCCCTTTCATATTCATGCTGATGCCTCACACAAATCCATAGGAGCAGCCCTAGGTCAGATAGATGAAAAATTGCCTTATGCCATTTATTTTATTAGTAAGAATCTGTCCAAGGCCAAACTGAACTACACAATGACCGAAAAGGAGCTCCTGATTGTTGTGCATTCATTGAACAAATTTAGGCATTATATTACAGGCTGTCAAAAATTTGTCCATATTGACCATGATGCAATCAAATATTTAATGAATAAACCTGATGTGAATGCTCGTATTATAAGATGGTTACTTTTATTACAACAGTTTGATCTAACTATTGTTGATAAGCCTAGCAAGGAAAATGTTGTTGCATACTTTTTGTCCATATTAACTCTGCCTGCAGGTGAGGAGGGAATGGTTGATGACTAGTTACCAGATGAGTAGTTGTTCTCCATTTCAGTTCTCTCTCCATGGTTTGCTGACATAGCAAACTATTTGGTATCTGCACAGTTCCCACCAAACTTGTCCTCCAAAGAGAAAAGCAAGATTATAAGGAAGAGCACCCCCTTCACTTGGATTGGGGGCAATCTCTTCAAACTTGGCCCAGATCGAATCCTGAGAAGGTGTGTTAGGGAGGATGAAGTCTTTGAAATCCTTCTGACCTGTCATGATGGGCCTTGTAGAGGTCACTTTGCAGCAAAAAGGACAACATTCAAAGTGTTACAAGCAGGCTATTATTGGCCCACTCTTCATCAGGATGTGAAAAGATGTACTAGCTAATGTGGTCAGTGCCAAAGGATGGGAAAGCCTACTCCAAGGGATGAAATGCCTTTGCAACCTCAAGTGACTTTCGAGCCATTTGACAAGTGGGGCATGGACTTCATTGGACCTATTGATCCTCCTTCCAAGAAAAAACAATACATCATTGTTTGCACTGACTATCTGACTAAGTGGGCTAAAACCAAGGCAATTAAGGCAGAAACAGAGGAGAAGGTAGTTGAGCTCTTAAGGGAGAATGTATTTTACAAATTTGGGTACCCTAGAGAGCTGGTCACTGGTCAAGGTATCCAGTTTACCTCCAACATGATTGAAGGCTTTCTCAACCAGCAAAATATAAAGCATAGGATCTCCACTCCCTATCACCCACAAGCTAATGGGCAAGTGGAGGTGACCAATAGAGTGTTGGAGGGCATATTGACCAAAGTGGTTAGAAGCAGTAGGAAAGATTGGGTAGATAGACTAGTTGAGGCCACTTGGGCCTATAATACCACTTGGAAGATCAACACTGGATTCACACCCTATGAGCTACTCTATGGGAAAAAGGCCCTGCTATCCATTGAGTTTGAGTATAATACATTAAGGATGGCAGCCCAACTAGATCTAGATCTCAGCAGTGCAAAAAAGGGAGATTTCTTCAGTTGAATGGTTTAGATGAGTTCATAATGCAGACCTTCTTACACACAAAGGTAACCCAACTTCAGAGGAAGATCTAGCATGACAAGAACATCACAGATAAGAAATTTCAAGAAGGTGATTGGGCTTTGTTATATGATTCTAGATATAACGACTTTAAGGGCAAGTTAAAGACAAGATGGCTAGGGCCTTATGTTATAGAAAGATGTCATGATAATGGTTCAGTGCAGATCAGAACCATAGATGCAGAGGCGATTCCTTTACTTGTTAATGGGCATAGACTAAAAGTTTACAAGAGGCCATTGTCAAAGAAAGTGTTCATTGATGGTATCAATAAAACAATGATGGTGATGGGGCAAGTTTCAGCTCCTGCCTCATCGAATCACTGAGAGAGAAAAAAAGAAAAATAAGGACTTAGGTGAAAATCTCCATGGCACCTGAGTCCCACTATTGGGTTGAAAACCTCTTGGGGCGACCCAATGGTGTCAAAGAAAAGAAATATCTCTAGGTGAAAACCTCTCTCGGGGTGCCCATGGCAAACAACTAGGATGAAAACCTCTTAGAGGCAGACTAGTTGTTTAAAAAAAAAAAAGAAAAAAAAAAGAAGAGAAAAAATCATGAAAAATTCTATTTGCAATGAGGACGATCAGAGAACAGAGGAGGATAAAAAAGGGACCTATTTCACTCACATTTTTATTTTTGCACGCATCATCATTCATCACTCCACCATTTCTTTCATTTTTATCACTCCTTTGCTTCAGTTTACAAGGGGACTGTTTTCTAAAGGATCCCCTGTAAACCTAAAGGATCCCATGAAAACCTACAGGATGATCCTGTAGGAATTACAGTGGCTCAGGAATCCTACAGAAAGTGACCCTAGGGTGAGAAAATGACATGCCATGTCAAAAAAAAATAACATCCCCACATCACCACTTCATTACCATACCTCTCTCCACCTTGATTGCCCTTGCATTCATCATAAAAAAATCAGTTTCCATTTTTTTTTTCACAGTCCTCAAGAGAAAGCATAGAGAAAAAAATGAAACAATAGAGCAGAAGGGAACAACACCTGAGTGCATTTCTCATTATTCATACTCCTAGACCTCATCTCTATCCACGTCATCATCTTCAAAATCCCAGCAGAGTGTATAATTAAAGCTTTTGAGGGAGAAGCAAGTACAAGACATCTTGTAGGAAATCCTGTAGTAGCCTACCCCACAGAATACAAATCATGATTGCAGTAAGCTTCTAGCCTGAATATCCAAAGGGTAGAAAAAGCTTTAGAGCAGAAACAACACCATCATCTTCAACACCAGGTACCTGCACATCAAAGGAATCATCAGAGAGCAATAAAAAGTGAAGGAAAAGTAGCATGCGACCAACACACAACAAACATCTCAGGTCTTCAACAACTGCATCAAGGTATTAGCACCATAGGTAAGTATCCCGTTTCACTTCTCATTTGCATAATGTAGTCAAAAGATGTAAAGGTTACGAGCAAGTTGGTTTGTATGTGAAAGGTGGCTAGTTAACTTGGCCACCTTCATTCAGTTGACAAAGACAAAATAGTTGGTCCTCCCACATGTGGCAGCAGTCAAGTAAAAAAAAGAGAGGAAAAGGACAAAAGCAGTTAAGTCTACGGAGGCATGAATTGGGAGTTGATTACGAGGAGAGGGGAATGATGAGGTGGTAGTGGCGACGAATGATCTAAAAATAGAAAACGTACCTCTTCTGCCAGCACACCGCCTCACATAAATTGACCATAAGAGGAAATAATCATCAATCCCCATGGGCTCATGCATTCATTTCCTCGAGGTTCACTCTAGCAAAGTCACTCTCATACCCAAGCAACCTATAGAAGAGGAAAATTCCACCTTTCTCCTGCGTAGGACTTCCTATAGGACTACACAGGAAATCCTATAAGATTGCACAGGAATCCTAGAGGATACAAAGATACAGTCTACAGGATTGGCCAACAGGAATTTCAGAGGGGAAAACACAGGGGTTGGCTACAACAAACACTATGAGCAGGTAGGCTCTATAATTACTTCCCCTTTTCAAAGTGAATTGAATAGAAAATCACCTAGTATTGAGTGAATTTGGCAGTTGTGTAAGGGAATTGTCTCCATAGTTCTTTCAATTATTTACTTCTGCATTCAAAAATTGTATCAAGCATATCAGCTCCTCAAAATTCACCAACCAAAATGACAGGAGGGTTTAATATAAGGGAGCCCATTAACACTATGAGAATCTGCCAACACCCTCAGGTGTTAGAAATCTTCACAAGGCATAATTGGATGGGGTATTTTGAAAAATTAAGAGGGTATGGTGATGAAGTGGCCTGAGATTTTTCTCTCTCCCTTATTCCACTGACAAGAGTCCATGCCACTGTTTTGGTGAGAGGCCTCTCCATAGAGTTCACCCCTGAACTCATAAACAAAATTACCACACTTCCCCCTAGGAGTGCCTTGGAGAAAGGAAGACAAGGGAGATAGCCAGATTGCCAAGAAGAAGTTCTTTTTAGAGGGAGAAGAGTCCATTGAGGACAAAAATGGAGTAAGGAGAGCAAGCCTACCATACCCCTGGAATGAGGTAAGCTACCACCTTATTAAATACATATCATGTGAAGGTAGGTATAGTGTGGTTTATGGATATCACTTTAGGCTTCTTGAAAATTGAGGTTTGGAGCAGAAACACCTCCTCACCACATGCTCAACATACCATACTTACTTCTACAATCACTATTAGACACAAGCATAAAGGTGCAGGAGGGAAACCACCAATAGTTACCGACCATGGGTTAATTAGAATCATCGTAGAGGATGCCCTCCATAACCTCATAATTCCTATCCAATGGGAAATTTTTAGATACATGCAGATAGAGGAGGATATCAAAGCCCTCACATATGACATTAGTCCTACTGTCAGTGAAAAGGATGAGGAAGAAACTAAGAAAGAAGGAGAAGAAACAAAGAGGGATGAAGATGAGATAGATGAGGAGGAATAATAGGAGAAAGAGAAGGAAGGTGATGAAGAAACAGAGGAACATGTCAAGGAGGAGATTGATAAACAAGATGAGGATCTAGAAGGAGGAGAAGAGGGGGAAGACATAGAGGAAAATGACAATGGAAAAGAGGAGGCATAAGACAGGGAGGAGTCACCTAGGGTGTCTCTAGAACCCATAGAGAGAGAAGCAACAGTTTCCCTCACTGCTCTTAGTACCCCTATCAAACAAAAAGGCAAAAGACATAGGCAAACACCCTTATATTTTATAACAAGGAAAAGCACAAGGATAAGGAAGGGGAAACCCTAAAATCCAACCAAAATTCCCATTTTAATTGAGGACTCACCTAAAAAGTAGGAGAAAATTCCTCCTTTTATGAAAACTCAAGAAAGAGGATCCTCAGCACAAACCTCCCCTAAGTCTCCTATCACCTATGTGAGAAGGACTGTAACTAGATCTACCTCATCCAAAGGAAAATAAATCCTACAAGATACATAACAGGAACTACATGAAGCAGAAGCAGTCCTACCTGAGACTTTGCTAAACCTATAGGAGACTAAAAAATTGGGTAAGGAGGGAAGCCTACAATAATAAACTAAAGAAGAGGACCCAGATCTAAGGGAACCCAACCCTCAACCTAACCTTGACTCCTACTACAGATTTGTTGAAGGGGGCAAGATCATTCCACAAAATTTTTCTAATCCATTATTCTTTGAGCTTAAGAAGGACAGAGCCAGAACTCATAGATGGATGCATATTGCCAAGTCCAAGGGGGTGGAGGACATTGGTCACATGGAGGAGAAGCTCAAGGAGATGGCCAGAGAACTAAGTAGCTTGAGAGATAGAGAGGCCATAATGAGAAATTAGTTAGAGATAGAAAATACACGGTTGAAAGGACATCTGCAAGAAAGAGAGAATCAATTGGCATCCATGGCCAGTCCCTCTTTGGAAGAAATCCAGTGTAGGATGCCAGCTAAATCCTATGCCCTACACCTTAAGGAATAATGACTTCTATTCGAAATCAAGACCCTAGCACAGAGAGGCACTATGCAATTTCAGGATTACATACAATTCATTGATCTTTGTGATCAAAGTACATTTGAAGATAGGGCCAAGATGTCTGAGTTTTATTTTCATAACATGGCTTTAACATACATGAATGTATGGGACCCTAATTCCAAGCTAGGAGATTTACAGTTGATGGCTTTGAAATCATGTATGAACCATGAGGAAGAAAGGGCTACAGAAATGAAGAAGATATTGGAAAGAGAAACAAACAAAGCCTCTTATGATCAGAGCTGAGCAGTCCAATCCAATGGCCCTCATCGGTACACATAATTTAATTGCAAATGATACTCAACTTGCACCCAGGTATCTTTCTTCCCAAGAGAAAGCAGTTACACATTTTGAGGACATGTTCAGGTTGTTAGGGGATGACAACATGCAAGCTTGCCTGAGGAGATGGAACACATTGTGATATAGTTTAAATATAAGAGAGTACCACTCTCCTCAAAGAATGAGAGAAGCACTGAACGTGACACCCATGTACAAGAAATATATGCAAAGGCTCAAAGTTAGATGGATTGGCTTGAGACTCAGTCTACCACTACTCTTATGGATGCTAGAAGGTAGGAAGGAAGAAGAAGAAAGGAGGCAGTGGGAGGAGGTAGAAAAGAAGGCAGGTTTCTATGGATAAGAAGAGGAAACCACAATAGAGGCATGGGATGTCAGGGAGGCCACTAGAGCTATGAAAGACATGGATATTGATTGATTTTCTCAGAGAATGAGCAACGCTTTCAGTAGGGGTGATGATGAGCCTCATAATTGGGTAATTATATGGGCCTTAATTCACCTCCTACCTTACTCAAACCAACTCTTCTCACAACTTATTACATGTTTTGCTTATATTTTGTTTAATGAGATGAGTTGAAGTGAGATATTATGCCTAGTGAACTAATATGCATTGAATGCAGGTTTGGAAGAGAAAATCAAGGAATTTTGGCAAGACTAAGGTTTGAAACTTGAATGGGACAAGGGAGAGAGATTGTAGGAGGTAAATCCTCCTCATTTACTCCTCCCCCTTCGAATATTCCTCCATTAATCGGTCCACCAGTTCGGAGTGCAAGTAGGCAAGTCATGAAGATTAGAAGGCAGTCAAGCAATTGATAGATAAAGAGTTATTTCATCTCAAGTTTTGGAGCTGAGCCTCCCTAAATTTAAGGAAGTCATTGGGATAAACTCTACTTATTTTTGAGCTCCAGACTTGTGGAATACTTTTATGTAATTTTCTATTTTGGTAATAAGAATGAGCTTTTTCTTGATCCAGTGCTGAGTTAACTTAGAGGGTTGAAGCTCTTGGGTTAGGGCCCAACCCTAGCAACAAAGGCTCCTCTTATTGTATCCGTATTCTTAGCTTAGTTTCATAGATTCATGATTAAACTGTCTTTAGAAGTATTTCATTGCAAGTAGAATAGATTTGATTAATTGTTTATTAGTTTGCTTCCATTTGTGCCTTACTTCAGTAGCAGGTTAGAAGGGATAAAAGAAGCACCATAAAGCTGTTAGTAGGTGTCTTGTCCTCACTTCTTCCTTCTAGGATCATGATTTGAGGAAAAGACCCTTATGCAGCCCCAAAAAGATATATTTCCATTTCTTTCATAAGAATTAAAGTTTACTGTACTTGAACCGACATTTAGTTCATTAAATTATGCTTTTCTAGCTCATGAGAATTCTTCTTGTTTACATCATTTTTTGGAAATTACACATGTTTGATGCAAAGCATGTGCTTCAAAAGTAGAAAGAGATATCATAGCAAGCAACCACCCTCCAACTTCATCCACCCATAGGCATTCCTTGTTTTCATCAAAACCTTCACCAATTTCATCATTTTACGTAGAAATTTCCCCAAGCATGTTGAGTGAATCCAACGATCTCCTAAACTTGGTTTTTGGTTCTAAGTGATCTTAGGCCTTTTCTTAGTCCATTCCACCCATAAAACACCTTCCCTAAGCCTTCCATCACCTCCAACACCCATCAATTTGCTCTCGGCTCTATCCTGTAGAAATATAGGGAATCTTGTAGATTTCTAGTACATCCTGTAGGTTTTCCTGTAGTGGCCTGTTTTGAGGCGGAATTGAGGGAAAACCTCTAGGAAGCCACCCAATGTCACCCAAGGGACTCCCAAACCTTCCAACCATCTCTTGAAACTTCCAGCCATCCACCAACATCCTTAATCCACCTGCCACATCACCGAAAGAGATTAGCTTACACCCTTGATTTTTCATGAAAATCATAAAAAGAAAAAACATATTTATTACAATCCTTTAGATGCATAATAATGATGTTTGATGTTTTTGACTTCCATGCTTAGGACCATAGCATTTTGTTCATGTTAATTTAGCATTATTGCAAATCATAGCTCTTAGTAGTTAATTAGGAAATGGTGTGTCTTAGCATTGAATTTCAGTCTTTTTCATTATTACAGTAGATCATCTCTCTCTTAGAGTAGATTTCTGTTCCTTTCATCAAGGAACCAAGCTTCTTCTGAATCAATAGAAGTTTGGCTTGAAAACCTTAGTGGTCTCTCACCAGATGAACAATGACAAAAGGCAGAACCATCACTTTTACTTGTGTATACAACATTGTCACCTCCAAGTTTGTACGAACCCCAGGTTGATAAAGTAAAGCTGGTAGCCCAAGAGTTGCAACATTCTTGCTGCAATATTGGTGCTCATCAGACTCACTGAAAACTCTCTATGCTTCATGGGAGGAGCTAAGATGAAAAGTATTTTCCTATACAATGAGGGGGTATATATAACCAAGGGTGATGCTTGACCCTTGTGACTCTTTGACTACCCTCATCACTGTTCAACTTCCTATGGATTTTCAACTAACATGAATCTTCATATTCATGTGTGTCCATGGGACTTTGAATTTACATTAGATTCAATTTACAATAGACATGGCTCATAATAGCGATGTGGCCTTTAACAACTCATGACACGACTTGACATGACACTGCTAACATGGACTAGCTTGCTGAGGTGGAAATGTCAAGTCGTTATTGCTGCTGAGTGATAGATGTGTTCTTGGATGCACTCTCTCTTCTGCTCCGCATAGCTTGATGATGCAAGGTCTTCAATGATCTTTGGTATTGAGAGGTGGTTGCATGCTTGTGTTCCATTTGCTTGTGCTTGATAGGCATCTTTATCAGTACAGCTATAAGTGAGTCTTATAGCATGTTTTCCCCTCCTTATCCTTCTTCATCATCTCTCCATGATCTAACATTGTACATGATCCTGCAATTCACTCATGACAGGATGACATCAAATCCAAAAACTCCCTAGTCTAAGATGATGCATTGTTATCCAAGGACTGGACCCAGGACGAATGACAAGCTGGGAAGAGGGCCCAAAAACTATGCATTATGTAGTTCTAGGTGATAGGGAGGGAGACTGGTCATGAAGACTGTGTAGAGCGCAACTTAGGCTTGGCTAAGGAACTCCTAAGCATAATATTCACTGTTGGGAAAAATTGCGTAGAAGCCACTAGGAGTTGTGGAGTTGAGATCATCAGTGGTAGCTACAAAATGAGATCTTAGGAGGTAGGTTTGCACATTTTTCTAAGGGAAGGAAGACCGGGTAGCAGAGGGACCAAAGAGGATAGATCCGTGCATTTTTTGGGATCAATGAGTCTCAACTGAGGGAGAACACTAGGGGGACACCTTTGCATAGTTATGGGAGGAAAATAAGGTCGAGTTATCTACGCATTGTGGGGTTCTAGTAGGCAGGGAAGAGTATTGATGACTGATTTTGTGAAATGCGCAGTTCAGGTCAGGCTTGAGGTAGCTTCTGTGCAATTCTGGGAAGGAAGGTAGACTCCTCAACTCTAGGACTGTGTAGTTCAACTATCCTGGGGGACAGTTTCTATGCATTGGACATTTCTAGGTAGAAGAGAAACATCACTGAGGGTTGAGACTGTGAGATGTGTAGCTCAGTTGGGGTTTGGTGAAGGGAGTTGTCAGGTTGGAAGGATTTTCAAGAAAATAACTAAGTGTGGGAGGAAAATGAACTTATGAGGAACTTGACATTGTGATCACACACATAGTTTACTTTGACAATATGACAACATAGACCACCGGAAAAATAAGACAAAGAATTACCCAATGTGAGAATGTTTAGAAATAAAACGGACAAGTGTGACACTTGAGATAGACCTTAGGACGATAGTGACGTCACTTGTGTGACAATGTTTAAAACTTTGTGTATGAGTGCGACAGGTGTTTACATGGCTAGGAAAACTTGTATACAAAATGACCAACCTTCGAGGTCACCAGAAAGGCTTGCAAACATGACATAAAAACCAACATCCCAAAATACAACAATTGATCCAACAAGTAAAATGGAGCAAGACACTTAGAGGAAACACATGGAATTACTGTCAGTGCCTGCAACCATGCATGCCATTGAAGACATAATGATATCAAAATGATAAGTGGTCCTTCAAGCTACACTAAGAGGCATATTTCAAAAGATGTGATTTGTTTTCCATACCTACCCTCCAAAGGGTTATGCATCAGATGGAGTCTTCATGCGGTCCTGATCTTCTATCATACCTTAGGTTCCTTGGTCTACTTATCTTTCTCATGAGCTCCTTGAGAGTCATCTAGCATGCCATCCTTCTTCGTGGCCACAACGAGACACAATTGCATAGTTTAAGTGGGTAGTGAATGTTGCGGGATGAGTCCCTGGGAGGACACATTTGCGCAATTTCAAGATACAAGGTAGACTGAGCAATTAAGATGCTTGAGGGACAAAACTGCATAGTTTTTAGAGATAGTGGGTTTCAGCTGAGGAAAGGACACTGGAGGAGGCCACTGTGCCATTTTGTATGCCAAGGGAGGCTAGGATTTTTGTGCATTGCACAATTTCAATTGATGAGGGAAAACCTTGAGGGTTGCAGATGCAAAGTGCACAGTTTATGAAAGCTGGATGAGGCTAGGTTGCTAGGGGAACTCCAAAATTTTGTGAAGTGTGGGACTAGTGGAACCAATGTGAATAGTGATAGAACTTGACTATGATCACACACTTGAACACTTAGTGATACAACATAGACCATACAGAATATGTAAAAACATACTTCGCTTAATGCAATAACCTTTGTGGTAGCTTAAGCCAAGTGCAACTCCGATGATAGAATCTGGGAGGATAAAGGTGAAACTTTTGCAAGAATGAGTGGAATGAGTGCAAAACATGTATATGTGATGAGAACAACCCATTCTCTCAAATATTGTCCTCGAAGAAAAAAAAACTTCCCTTTGCATGACAAGTGATAATACCCATGACCAAAGATGACACATACTATATACAGATAAAAACATGAACAACTCTTAAGATCGAAGAGGGGAGCTTGATATCATCAACTTACCAATAAGTGACTAAGGAATGATTGATCACATGATCCATAGTAGGCTTTGAAATTTAATTATAGGCCAAAATTTTGGAGGGTGTTGCAGCCGCTACAACACTCAGTGAGACACTAGTTGAATACCATCTTCTTTGTCTTCATTCATTTTAGTGCAGGGCCTTGGTCCTTTAGGGAGTATTGATTCATCATGTAGATTTCTTTTTCTTCCCCACTTACCCCATGGGCATATATGGTCCCCTTTGTATCTTCTTAGTTTGAACATAAGATGAGATTCATCGACATCACAATGTTTCAAATTGGGAAGGGTAGTTTAGCTCACAATCTTAAGATTTTCAGAGTATATTTTTTCATCTCTGATGTTTCTCCACTGCCAACAGGCCTGGACAGTACCCCAATGGAGTCACGTAGGAACACAAGCATTGCTCCACTTCCATTGAGCCTGGAAAGTACCTCGGTGGAGTTTCTTGCTTCACTTCTTTGTGCAGGAAGGCTTTCTCTTCTTTCACCTTTATTTATTTTGAAAGAGAATTGTGCATCAACACTTATTTATTTTTGGGGCGGAAGAGGGATCTCGACTTATTAAGAGCAAGAGAGGTTGTTACTTCAGAGAAGCATATAAAGACCTTTGATTCAGGTTTTCTCATTTAGATTTTCCCTTTCTCTATTTCTACTAGTTGGATAAGCTTGAAAACTCCAAAGCAGAAAAAAGAGTATAGGCATGAGGTTTCCCAGCCTAGACACAGGTTCATGGTTTGAAAAAAATCTCCTTAGAGACAAATCATATTTTCCGTCAAGACTTCATCGACCAAAAGTTACATCCAAACACAGAGAAGATGGACATAGGACTAACCAAGGGATGCAGTTTCACAAGACTCTTTGAACTTTAGCCACATACACAGCTAGAAGCCAAATAGGTCTAGGCATAACACTCATGTGTGTAATGAAAATAAACGAAAAAATTCAACAAGAAAGAGAACCAAGCAAAATAAATAAGACACATAACCAGGAAACAAAATCAAAAGATAAGAGTACAAAATGACTAAAGAAAACACGATGTAAATCGAAAATAAGAAAACTAGGAAAAACTACAGGGAATGAGTGCAAGGAAATAAAACTAAGGTGCAACTATTCCTACTCCTAACCTAACAACTAGAAGATCTGGGTTACGTGTAATAAAATTTCTAGTGAAGCCACCGTAATCGTTCCTAACCTGCATCAACAAAGATATGAGTGATTAAAACAGATAAAAGGTGATGTGCAACAAAAGATATAAAAACTCGGAAAACTTGCACAAGACAAGGAAGGTCTTGCTCATGGGTAGAAAGGTGTGTCAGAACCACTACTTTCACCCAATCCACACACTTACCTTTTTTATGAATATCATTTTTTAACAAACCTCATAAGCTTCTTGCAAATGTGTCCTCATCTACAATGAGGTTCTTAGTAAGCACGAGGAAGGATTGAAACTTGTTGTCTGCAACAGATCTTTCCAAGTAATATTGTTCCAGCCATTCAATGATTGGATTATAAAATTCATGATGGCTACCTTGAAAGTTCATGATCTTTGAAAGGATGAATATTTTATTTGAGAGACGCGATAACGATGGGAATCTTGTATGGGAAAATGGATTTGATTATTCTCAACAATCATGCAAAGATAATGAGGAACTTCCATAACCATCAGCGAAGGCTAGAGTGCCTCATCTGCTTGATGGAAATATGAAGAGGGAGATGTTAAACAATGAAGATCAGAGAGTGTGAGGAAACTATCATTGGATGTGATGATGGTAAAATGATAGGTTGAATGATAGTCACCCAAGATAGAGAAATGGTCAGATGAGTTGATTGAAGCATTAGATTCCCATTTTGCAATAAATGAAAAAAAATCAATTTGAACAATCTTGTGAATTCTCTAAACAATCAAACCAAGTTCCTTGCAAGCGAGATATGACAAACCACATCCCTGCAACTGGTGACCAATTGTACAAGCATCATAGTCATTAAAATATTTTAAAAAGGATGCTAGTACCATGAATACATGAAACCAGTCGAGGCATGGTGAATGGAGAAGAACTTGATTCGTATGACAATATGTGCATACATTATCACACAGGGAGATTTATGGTGTGATGAGAGGAACAAATTGCAATACAAGATTCACGAGAAGATCGAGGAGCTTACCATTAAGGGAGAAATTCAATAAGTATGATTGCATGAAAATATAGTTTTTGATATGATCAACTTCACAATTCCATGACTCCATGAGAGATGGAAATTCCTAACACAAGTTTGATGTGAGATGTTTGCACGAAGATAAATGAATCGAAACCGATTCGTGAATTAGGTCATAAGTGAAATTTTGAAAATTTGAGAGATCACACCCAAAATACCAATTTTTTTTTACACAGGAATCCACATCGAATGAAACCATGCAGATAAATACATTGTGCGAGAGAAACCATATCTTTTTTAGTTCGGGGGCTTACTAGAGTCACAAGATCCTTACAAAACCATCAACAGAAGTTGAACTACCTCGACTCCCTGGGAGGTCTCAGAACTTTCTAGAATTGTAGAATCACATTTTGAATCTTGAACCTGATCATGCATGGTTTGAGGGTGGATGCTGTCATAGGTTTCACCAGATTTTTTGGCTTCAACAACAATCAGATTACTCAGTTGAAGAGGCTCTTCTGATATTACATTGAAAGATAAATGCATTGGTGATATCTCATGAGCAAGCTGATTTGAAGATTTGTCTTCATGTGAAAGAAGAGATGATGAGGAATGGGAAGAGTTCTCTGTGATTGACTGTTTTCAACTTCATCATGGACAACCTCATTGCCTTGTGTGAATTGAGGAGATAACCCATCAGATGAAGAAACAAAAGAACATGGAGTATCTTTGTGACAAGTGGATGTGATGTGAATGGTAGGACACAAGGGAGAGTGTGATGAAGAGGAAGTTTTGATGTGAACATATTATTTGATAGAAGAAAATTCTAGATCTAAATTAGAGTCTTCATGAGAAATCGAAATATCACATGATGTTCTTGGGCGTTCGTCGCGACATACATAAATAGAGTTATCATCATCAAGATTACTACCACCCAAGGCTGGGGGTTGACTGCAGCGGATTTTCCACCAAGATTAGAAGATTGAGAATTGTTCAAGAATGGAAACTCAATGTTTTGATGCAGAGAATTTTGAAATAGAGAGGAAAAATTGAAAGTGTCCTCACATTTTTTGCTCCTTTACCTGCATTATGTGGCTACTTTATACCTGATTGCAATTTGAGCCAACAGCTTGAGAATCAAAAGAAGGTGAAAAGTTGATCGGTGAAGCAGATTGATCAAGTGATTCATGGTATAAGGAGTCATGATGTGAAGAAGATAGATGATAACAGAAATATGGATCTGTCTTGAGATTAGAATTGTGAGTGGTGGAATCCTCTTGTAGAATGGAGGAGTAAGTCTTCATCATAGGCTTCATGAGCCATTCTAGAATTTTCTCCATTGAATAGAAAGATGAATGAGAAGATGGATTGGAGATTTGATTCATAGATTTCCTAGTTTCATGATCACCACAAGGAGGCACCCACACTAGGACCGGAAGAGGAGGAGGACAAGGAACAAACAGGGTAGTGGGTTCCTCCTCTGCAATCTAAGGCGCTTCATGATCTGCAAGAGTTGGGGAATAAGGGAAAACATGAGGTTCACTGTATTTGGAAACATGAACCAAACGTTTAAACTTTTGTCTCAAGAAATTCAGGTTCAATTTGTTTCAGGAATTTCACAAGATATGTGAAGGAACTGATCAACAAAGTCCTCAAATGATTCGTGAAGCTCCATCCTTAAGCGACCAATTCTTTCATAGACATCCTGGTAGCTATACTTATCGAAAGCTTTAACCATCATCTTGGTAAGCTAACCGAATGAATTGATAGAAGTAATGGGTAATATATGACACCATTGTTTAACATGACCTTTGAATGTGAGGGTGAGTAATCTAGCTATGACATCTTTGGAGTTTATTACATTACAAAGACAAAGGCAGATAACTTGAAACATATGTTCACGAAAAGTTCATTCACCCTTACCATCGAACTTAAGTTCGTACAGGTCATGAATAAATGTTGTAGGGATGATACAATTAATCTCTTTAGAAAAACATCCAGTGATTGTGATTTCAGGAAGAGCCATTTGAAAATAAGAGATTCAAACTAGAATTTATCGGCAAAAACTATCGTCTGGACCTCCTTCTAGTGCCATTTTTTTTACGGTTCTGGAAATACCTCAACTAAGGAGATCTCCTCGATATGAAGTCCCAGCTAGACCTCACACTATTTGGTTTAGGAGTCCCATCCAGTATAAAGGTTTGGTTTCCATACACTTAGAGATCTGGCTTGGATCTAGCTACCAGCACATGAGAGTGTTACGTTGGTATCTTCAAATAGTAAGGTAAGTGTGTGTGTTGAGTGCATAACATAATTGTGTTAAGGTTATCTTACTATAAAAGGGGGGAGAAAAGTGAGCCTCTAAGTCAAAGGTAATAGTACCACCAAGGAAGACACACACACAAACTAGGAAGGTTTATCTAGTATCTAGTGGAATAGTCCACAATGGATGCGATAGTCATTAAAACCAAAGTGCAAGGGAAGACCTGTCCACCATCCAGCAGAGTAGTCCACAATGGATGTGACGGTCATTATAACTAGTAAGTGAGGAAGGTTTGTCTAGTGTCCTGCAGAGTAGTCCACAAGGATGAGACATCAGTGGTAACCAATACATCACATTCCCAATAAGGTAAGTACTAAAAAAACCAAAATAGTTCAAATATCTTAGTACATGTGAAACAAACATGAATTACAAATGCTGAAAGAATAGTCTTACAAACATCCACAAGACATGCATGAAAATGTGTTGGCTTGTAAAGGATTCTATGTTAATAAAATGTTCCAAGACACATATTTACATCATACATCTCTATCCCCAGTGAGTGGGACATTGGAGCCACTCCTCGCTCCTCAATGAACTCACTAAAAACTCTCTATGCTTTATGGTAGGATCCAAGGTGAAAAGTCCTTTTCTCATACAATGAGGGGGTATATATAACCAAGGGTGATGCTTGACCCTTGTGACTCTTCGACTACCCTCATGACTGTTCAACTTCCTATGAATTTTCAACTGACATGACTCTTCATATTCATGTGTGTCCTTTGGACTTCCACTTTACATTACATTCGATTTACAATATACATGGCTCATAATAGTGATGTGGCCTTTGAAAACTCATGACATGACTTGACATGGCACTGCTGACATGGACTAGCTTGATAAGGTGGCAATGTCAAGTTGTTGTTGCTGCTGAGTGATAAATGTGTTCTTTGATGCACTCTCTCTTATCCTTTGCATAGCTTGATGATGCAGGGTCTTCAATGATCTTTGGTATTGAGAGGTGGTTGCATGCTTGTGTTCCCTTTGCTTGTGCTTGATAGGCATCTTTATCAGTCCAACTGTAAGTGAGTCTTCTAGCATGTTTGCCCCTCCTTATCCTTCTTCATCATCTCTCCATGATCTAACATTGTACCTGTTCCTGCAATTCACTCATGATGGGATGACATCAAATCCAAAAATTCCCTAGTCTAAGATGATGAACTGTTATCCATGGACTGGGTCTAGGACAGACGATAGGTTGGGAAGAGGGCCCAACAACTGTGCATTGTGCAGTTCCAGGTGACAGGGAAGGAGACTAGTCACTAAGACTACGCAGAGCACAAGCAAGGTTTGGCTGAGGAACTCCTGAGCACAATCTTCAATGCTGGGAAAAATTGTGTAGAGGCCACTGGGAGGCATTATTACGTAGTTGATATCATCAATGGAAGCTACAAGATGAGACCCTTGGAGGCAGGTCTGCATAGGTTTATGAGGGCAGGCAGGACTAGGCATCAAAGAGACTAAAGAGGACATATCTGAACAGTTTTTGAGATCAGTGAGTCCTAACTGAGGGAGGACACTGGGGGGAACCTCTATGCAATTCTGGGAGGAAACACATGTTGGGTTATCTATGCATTACAGAGTTCCAGTAGGCAGGGATGAGGCTTGATGAATGATTTTGAGGATTGTGCAGTTCAGGTCAGGCTTTAGGCAACTTTTATGCAATTCAGGGAAGGAAGGCAGGCTGCTCAACTCTGGGATTGTGCAGTGCAACTACCCTAGGGAATAGTCTCTATGCATTGTGTAGTTCCAGGCGACATAGCAACATCAATGAGGGATGAGACTGAGTAGTGTGCAACTCAGTTGTGGTCTAGTGAAGGTAGTTGTTCGGTAGGAAGGATTTTGAAGAAAACGGCTAAGTGTGGGAGGCAAATGAATTTCTGAGGAACTTGACATTGTGATCACACACTTAGCGTAATTTTACGAAACGACAACATAGACCACCGAAACAATAAGAGAAAGAATTACCCTCTGTGAGACTTTCTAGAACTAAAAGCGATAAGTGCGACACTTGAGATAGAACTTAGGACGACCACGACGACACTTGTGCGACTATGCTTAAAACTTTGTGTCTGAGTGTGATAGGTGTTTACATGGCTAGGAAAACTTGTATACATAAAGACCAACCTTCGAGGTCACTAGAAAGGCTCGTAAACATGGCATAACAACCAACATGCTAAAATATGACAATTGATCCAACAAGAGAAAGGGAGCAAGACACTTTGAGGAAACACATGGAATGACCGTTAGTGCTTGCAACCATGCATGTCATTAAAGACATAATGATATGACAATGATAAGCGTTCCTTGAAGATAAGCTAAGATGCATATTTCAAAAGATGTGCTTTTTTTTCCATACCTGTCCTCCAAAGTGATGTACATAAGATGGAGTCTTCATGCGGTATTGATCTTCTATCATACCTTGGGTTCCTTGGTCTACTTATATTTCTCCTTAGCTCCTTGAGAGTAATCTAGCATGTCATCCTTATTCATGGCCACTGAGAGGGAAGGACACTGCATAGTTTTGGATGCCAAGGGAGGCTGGGATTTCTGTGCATTGCGTAGTTCTAGTCGGCAAGGGAAAAACTTGAGGGTTGCAGATGTGAAGTGCTTGGTACAGGAAAGATGGATGAGGCTAGGTTGCTAAGGGAACTCCATAATTTGGTTAAGTGTGGGATCAATGGAACCAATGTGAACAGTGATAGAACTTGACTACAATCACACACTTGAACACTTAGTGATACAACATAGACCATCCAGAACATGTAAAACATACTTCGCTTAATGCAACAACCTTTGTGGAAACTTACACCAAGTGCGGCTCCGCTGATGGACTCTGGGAGGATAAAGGCGACACTTATGCAAGAGTGCATGGAATGAGTGTGAAACATGCATATGTGATGAGAACAACCCATTCTCACAAATATTACCCCTTGAAGCAAAACAAACTTCCCTTTACATGACAAGCGATAATACCCTTGCCCAAAGATGACGCATACTATATACAGATAAAAACATAAACAACTCTTAAGATTGAAGATGGGAGCTTGAGATCATCAACTTACCAATAAGTGACTAAGGAACTATTGATCACATGATCCACAATAGGCTCCAAAATTTAGTGTAGGCTAAAATTTTGGAGGGTGTTGTAGCCGCTACAAAGAATGTGTATATTTTGTTTCATTCTAATTTTTGCTTGGCGTTCCACTTAGGAAAATCATCCATTATTTTCGCTCATTAAACATATTTAATTTCATCTACAACACAAACATATACCTCATTGCTTAAACAATATACTCTGCTAACATAATCATACTATAAATACAAGTACCATTAGCTCATGCTCACCAACAATAATTAAGATACTTTCTCCATTTATGACACTAAAAATACATCAACATCTGCAATAATTTACATCAAAACATTTTCAAGGCATTTACATTATAACATCCACACTTGTGGCAAGGCCATACCTTGGACAAACATCATACTCTATCAACATAGGAGCAACAATACAAACCTTGCTCATCTAATACATGTGAGCACTAGCAGCAATAAAAACTCAACCATATCTCATACTCAACATCAGACCATATCCATATGTGGCTTATATCAACATAGGAAACCTTTAACATCCTTTTCCATCAATTACAACTTTTCCAACAATCTGCCCCTTTGGCATTGATGGAAACACTGATTTGGTCCTCCCTCTTATGTTCGGAGAAACATTTCTCCTTACTACTCCTAAGCTTTGCTTACCTCCCCCTTTGACATAAATAACAAGGGCATCAAAAGCATATCAACACTTACATTGTCAACAACATACTTGACAACATAGTTTAGGGAACTTACATTCTTTATTTATTCACAACTTGCTACATTCCTTGCCTGCTATGAATCTTGTAAAACGTGTGCTCCGAGTTTTCAAATAGATAAAGGAGAATTATTTAGTATTCAATGTTATTATCCCTCATAACCAAGCTTGTATTTCGTGTGAGATAAGATGAACTCATGAAAATCTCATAAGTCAAAATTTGGCTCTTCTTGCAATTTTCTAAGATTCTATATTTTCAGCAAAAGAGTTGCTACCATTTAGCAACCAACAATGGTTGAAATGCACATGAATAATATTTTGAAAAAATGCTTTGACAAACACAAAAGAGGCTTGAGACTCTAAATAACTTTCCAAATGATGAAGATCTCAAGATCATATCCTTGCTTCCATAAATACACACACAGACAACTAGGCAATGCGCATACTATCTCATAAAATAGAGTTGTCGACTTAATGAGAATTGAAACCTCAAAAAAAGAACTCTAGCCCCAAAAACACCCTTTTTGTGGAAAAAACATGGAAAAACACCCCAAAAATGAAAAGTGTTGATGTTGCATCAATACGAATTTTTTTAGGTTAAAATTCTACCTTTTTTAACAACAATATTTAAAACCAATTTTTTGTTCAATAAACACCAAAAAAACACCCTGAAAATGAAAAGTGTTGATGTTGCACCTACGCTTTTTTTTTTAATCAAAATTCCAAATATTTTTTAACAATGACAATAAAAACTAAAAAAATTGTGTAATAAACATGAAAAAACACCCAAAAATTGAAAAGAGAATATTTTGCATCAACCTATCAACCTTTTTTTTGGGTCAAAATTCGATTATTTATTTTAGCAATGACATTAAAAATAAAATATCATGACTCTGAAAAACCTTAAAATTTCAATAGCTTTTGATGATAATGTTTAAGATAAAATATCATGACTCTCAAAAACCTAAAAATTCTAATAATTTTCAACCATAGTGTTAATGACAAATATCATGACTCCGAAAAATCTTAAAATTTTGACATTTTTCAATCTTGACATTAAGGATAAAATATCACATCATAAAAAAACCTTAAAAATTTTGAATTTTTTGAGCCATGGAATTAAAACCAATATTATGACTATTTTTTTTAAACGAATACCTAAATCAAAGGGTTATGCCATGAGTATTTTTTTAAATGTTAAAAGTATATCTCTTTAAAAATATTAGAGTAAGACATCTTGACACATTTCAACGAAAATTTAAAAATCAACTGTCAAACTGATATGTAGGGGAATGAACTTGACCCATTGCATTGAAGACTCAAATATCAACCATAAATGACACATAGTGGGGGCGAACTTGATCCATTGTAACGACAACTTAAAAATCAACTAACAAATTGACATATAATGGAGTCGTTTTTCTCATTAAGCATTGACACATCCATTATAATTAAAAAAAGGTAAAAGAATAAAAAATAGATAAATAAATAAAAGCGAAAAAAAACAAAATAAGACAAGAATTAAAATAAATGATTTAACTAATTAAATAAAGAGTTAAAATAATAAATAAATAAAAGAGTTTAAAAAATGTTAAAAGAAATTAAAAGAAATATAACATTAAAAAATTATTTAAAATAAAATAATATTAAACTTAATAAAAAATAGGAAAAAAATTCAAGCATAGAAAATTTAAGAAAATAACAAAAAGAAAAAAAAGGAAAAAATAGAAACAAATTAAAGAGAAAAGAAAAAATATCTCATTAAAAACATATGTAAAATAAAAAAAAAAAAATTGACAAACAATTTAAAAAAAAGATATAATAATTAAAAAAACAAGTAAAAAATAAAAAACAATTAAAAACAAATTAGAAAAACGTAATTATACAAATAAATAAAAACAAATAATATGTTAAAAACTATTAAAAACATTTTCCTTAAAATTTAAAGAAAAACAAATCTGAAATAAATAGATAAAATAAAAATTATTTGCCACAGCTCTACGAGGTTACTTGTTGATTCCTGCCCCAGTGCCCAACAAGTGCCCTACCTTCACAACCTACTTCTCTATAATGAACTCACAATTGTTCTAGTTGATCACAACTTGCAATTGGGCATAGAATTGAGTGAATTCAGTGTATGAGGCTATATTTTAGAGTACCAAAGAGCTTTAGGTATAAGCATTATTCTTTGATCCATCTACCACATTCTTTAGTTTGGGATTCATATTAACTACAAAATTTCCCTGGTTTCTGTAATCTGAAATATTCTTTGAGACTTTGTGTCCTACAATTGAAATTCAAAGTATTTCTATGATTCAACCTTTCTTTGGAAACCTTTTCTAAGTTTTTCAGTTTAACCCTTACGTTACCAACCAATGCTTCTGCCATACTTAAGACTCTCATGGAAAACTATAATTTTGTCCACTTTTGATATTTTAAGGATTTTTTATGGATTTTTTCTACATTAGAATCTTACAATTTAGTAGCGAAGATTAGGTGCAGATCACTAAATTCTCAAGCATTGAGTAATGTAAATGTTGATGGGTTGGTGACACTCAATCCAAATGTGTGCCTCACACTTATTAGATGATGAATGGAGTAAATTTAAGGTATACATAGTCTTTCTTGGGATTGTACTATCAAACCTACAGGGACCAAACCTTCTCACCTAACCATTATACCACATCCTAGGGACTAATTATTCAGAAACAAGCTTACAAAGATGCAAATACCTCGAGCTTCTATTTTGTACCCAAACTGAGCATTTATATCAAGTTTGAATTAAGTGGTATTGATTGTCCTTCTTTAGGAACTAAGCTTTGACAAGTCCAATGCATAATGATTTCACTTTCATTCCAATGGAAAATAGTGGCAAATGATTTTATTCCTCCACATCCAGATGAAAACTTAGTAGTGTTACTTCAGAACCTCAGTGTTAGAGATAGAAGTAATGGGCATTGTGAATATAACTTTAAATGACTCCTCTTATTAGTCCCTGCCATCACTACATGGACTATTAGTAATCAATTTATTAATCCCTACATTAGTTCATGCACAAATAAAAGATTATGCAAAGTTTTTATTTCCTATTTCAAAAATTAATTTTCGTGAACCTATCATATAATTACAACAATGTTTTAAACCAATGGTCTTATTTGGCCTCTTCCCGAGGCATCCGTCTATATTATTCACATATTATTTAACTTAAAATGGTTTCACCATTCATATTTTCTCAAGTTTCACCATTCATATTTTCTCGAGTGGAAGTAATGCTAATATTACTTGATTAAATGTTTACTTTAATATTATAAAAACCTTTCATTGTTCCCTTCGTCGGTTATTGATGGAGTGGATGGAGTCAACTATTGATGGAGTGTCCATAGGCATGTAGAAAATGTGGCTATTAATAGAGTCTCCAGAGTATAGTACCTGTATCTTACTTCCCTTCTTATTGGTATGTGTATTCTCTCTTTTGTTGCACTCGTGGAAAAGAAAGAGCCCCTACTCATGAATGAAGTTTGCAGAGCGAGTCCTTAATGCTTCCCCAGTAATTGTATAGGAACTATACTAGAAGTGTGCCATGTATCTGTAAGTAATACATATGTTGATGCAAAAAGTCCATTTATTTAAATATTCCATTAGTTTCATTTAGATATCTAGCAGAACTACTTCATTCCATTCCTGATAGAAAGGTTCGGTCCATCCTCAACGATGCCATTACTGTATACAAAAAAAAATTTAAATTCATGCAAATTATAATTTGCAAGAACATAGACATGTATGAAAAATTCCCTCCCCTAATATAAACTGTTAAAAGATTCATATTTACTTCCAGTTAGATATCTCACCTGCCTTCTAAACATTGCAGAACTCATCCTAAATGTTGTAGGACTTGTCCATTCCTAATAGGAGGGCTTGATCCATCCTCAACCATGCCATTACTATCTCAGATAATAATCTAGAATTCATATTTCAATGATTAGTTCAGTTTCTTCTATCTGATCATACATTTGATACAACCCTTGATCCAACAATAGTCAAATACACATATATAACATCATAGAACATAAAACTAGAAAATAGAGGTGGAATCAATGATAACGTAGCATTTGAGTCTTGATAGGAGAAGATTCCTTAGTCGAATATCCATGGTGGGATCCAGGAATATCAAAGAAATTGCATGCATAGACTAAACCATTCTTACTGAGGTTCCTTGCCTCTGCTTTTGTGGATGAGCAGTATAAGGATATCTACACCACAACCCAAAGCTGGGCGAATATAGTCAAATAAAAGGAGGCCAGCGCTATTTTTCCCCACTAAGAAGGTAGAGCTAAATTCAAGTAAGAAGCATACATCCAATAATAAGCTCTAAATTCAAGTAAGAGCATAAATCTGGTCTTAATTCAAAGGGTCAAGTCTCAATGGGAAACAAAGGAAGGTCTTATCAAAGGGCTAGGTCTTCTCAATGGTGCAAGGTATAAATTTGCTTGTATCGCTTGCTAAGGTCAGTTTAGATATACATGATTACAATAAAAGCATAACTTCCTTCTGGGGGAGTGAATAAAGAAAGACATACAAGTACTAGCTCCATTGTGGAAGGCTTTGTGGCTGATATTGCTTAATGAATAGTTGAATAATATAATACAAGAGTATCTCTATTATTGTAAGTGCATGCCTCTATTGCTTTCATTTTTTTAAGTACTTACATACGTACTTAAGTTATAACGTGCATGCCTTCATTGCCTTTGTTAGAATTTGTTAGTTTTAATTTTTCAGAGTTAGGAAGAATTGGAGGAGGAAGCTGAGAAGAGTCGTAGACAATATTTTGGTCTTCTCATAATATTGATACTAAACTATCCCGATAGGAGCAAAATGATCATAGTGGTGGTAGCTAGATGACCCACCACAATCAATCAATCTAGCAAGCATGCCATAAATCAATCAATCAATCAAGAAAGCAAGCAAGTTTGCCATCAAGTTTCTCATACTCAGTTCACAAGAGTCGATATGCATGTGTTCCTTTCTAACTGGAATTGTAACTTCTCTCACCCATGCGTCTGGCTCTAACATTGATGGAAGCTTTGTATATGGTCAATTGGGTGGTCAATCGACAATGTCTTTCACTCTAGCGTTGATCTACTGAAATGTTTGGTGCTACTACTCCCACCTATGACTTTAGTGTTAAATACTAATACCTATGGTTTGATTGGTAATGAATAAATTGATTCCATACCAACTAAGCTTCCTACCATTTCTCTCATCACTATAGCCTATCCAATTTATTACCTACCTTTTCTTCTCCAACGACTAGTGTTGCTTCCATTGTTGATCCTACAACAATGGTAGAACTAGGCAATATATCCACTATCAACAATCAATCCAAAAAGTAATTATGTTGGTTAGAAGAAATATTTCAAGGCCTAACCAAAGAAGTAGTAGTGTGGCTACCAACCTGTGCTTAGAAGTACCACTAGAATAGGAATGAAACAAAAATAGTTGTAGATGAAGAGGGTTTATAAAATCTAGCCTTGGCTTGCCTAGTGAAATCCTTCGATAATAGAAACCCTTTGAGACAAGCGACACTTTTGGTCCATGCAAATGTTATATAAAAGTAATTTGAGCCTTTTCAACAACCGTTAATTCCACTAAAAACCTTTAAATTAATTTTACTACACCGTGTCTAATAACTAATCAACCTGTATATTGTTTATAATGTTTAGTAGGAGTTTGTGTCAACAATCCACTAACCTGCGATAATTACAATGTTACTAGCTTATGATAAACAAACCCTTTGTTTCCCATTAGTTGGTCCCCCCTAGAGCTCTTTATTTCCTCCTACTAGCCTTTACTTTGGGTTTATCAAACCTAAGCCCCTTGAGTTACCCATTCCACGAACCTAAATTTTGGGTTTATCGAACCATCTGACTCTGGGTGCCTTCTTTTAGCGCAAGGCTCTTTATAAAAAACCTTTTTATTTAAATGTGGTTTTCAAAGAGTCACAAGACCTTATTCTTGCCAAAGAATGATACACATTTCACATTTTCTAAACAAGAGTAGGCAAAATCAATTAAAGTGTAAGACATAGACTTTTGTTTAAATTCATTGATGATAATACTTTTATTAAAAAAAAATAAAACTAACCTTGTCATAAAATTGTTAATTATTCACTGTTTATCATATCACGCTATGGTTAACTATTTAATATTTATCATATCACTCTTTTTCATTTTCGTTTATATAATTAGAGTTTGGTTTTCTTGTGGGACTCGCCCAATTTGGGTCAAATCCCAGCACCCTCCTGCATGAATCACTTGAGTCACAAAAAAACTTGTCGATTTAAGGCAAGTGAACATGTCTTTCATTCGTTGGTTTGACAATGTTTTTTGATTCATCAGTCTGTCTTGGCTTAGATTTCATCAAGCTAAGTCAAACTTAGGAGTTAGAAAATACTGAGAACTTGGAATACCATCAATCATTCCACTGAATGCATTTGTTGAAGGATCATGGAATTAAAATGGGATCATTTCTCAACTTGGATATTGTACTCTCATCCACTAGTTTAATAATTTAATAACCCAATGATTGGTCAAGGATAACACATATTCCTAATTCCCATAATTAGAAAGTTGGGGACAGCTGGGAGAGGCAAGAATCAAACTGCATTAGTCATAGTGGTTCTACTATGTTTTTTGTTTTTTTTATTATTATTTTTTTTCCACTAAGCTAGGCATAGGGTGTGACTAGAATATGTTTTTATTTTTGGTGTCTAGGTTAGGCCTAGTTGTCCTAGACTTTTATTTTTCTTGTATTTTTTGGTCTAGGCTATGCATAGTCATATCTTTGTCAAGTTCAAGAACAATGTTTCTTTGGTGTAACTACAGGGAAAAATAAATTCTCTTGCATCCAGAGGGTAGGATGCTTCTTTTCAAGACAACTAAGCCCCACAGTGAAATAATTTATATCGGATTGAAGTTGCTCAATCTAACACAAATAATGTAAGGCAAACATATTTCACTAAATTGTGAGATTCTTCTTGTAATTTATGTTTTGCCCACTACCTAATGCCCAACTTGCTTAACTTAATCTATTTACTTCATCATAGCATTGAATTGAACCCAAATCCCAATTTACACAACATATCTAGCTGGTGGCAGGGACTTACTGCCCCACGACCCTTCTGTTTGGTCTATATGTCCACTTACACGTAAAATATTGGGCGACACTCTTACAAAACCCTTTGAACACAGGTAACCAAATTGTGCATCCTCTGTATTTTACTAAAAAATGGATAAGAAAGTGAAGGTATGTGGAAACACAAGAACTTTTCAACCTGCTCTATCATTTATGACTTGGAACTATATCTGAGCAAAACGAGGAAATGCTACTTAGAAGAAATATGATAAAAAAATTGGGCATTGTAATTTGAGCTTGAGGGTGTGTCTAGAATTAATACAAATCAAACAATACATTAAAACCCAAGAAATACATTAATTGTAGGTTCTAAAAGAATGGATGCACCCAAAGTTGTGAATACTTGGTTAAATTATTAGTTTCTTTAAATAATTCATAATATGTTTTATATTTTATTATCAATATTATTTTTAAATTATTATTGTAATATGTTTATTATTATTATTATTTTTTTTAAATGTATGATATATTTATTTATTATTATTATTTTTTTAATTTATAATTTTTTTTTCCAATTCGTTTGATATGTTGTTTACTTCTATTATTATTTTTTAATATTTTTTTTAAAAAATTTAATAATAACATTTTATATATATCTTTTTTGTTTAATATATATATATATATATATATATATATATATATATATATATAATATATATATAATATTATATATATATATATAATATATATATATTAAGTAGATTTGAAGTGAAATTTTTTGGAGTTTCCGATAGAGTTATGGTTGGAATCTGGGGAAAAAATTTGAGGCTAGATCTTGGTTTGTGTGTTGTTTAAACAAATATTTTGACTGAATATATGGATTCAACACCCTCAAAAACCCTTGGGGCACTTCAATAGTGAAGAGTTCACCTATCAAACTTGTAATTTCAATGAATCCGTATTGGCTTCTAGACAAACTAGATAAAAAAATAAACCATAAAACTTTCCAAAAAGCTACACTTAAAAGACTACTCGGTTTTTTTTATTTTGTTTTCAATTTTTTAACAATTTATTTATGTTTATTTTTTATTTTTTTTAAAGATGCTTTTTATTTTTTATTTTTTATTTTTTAGTGTTTTAGGTCCAGACATGTGTATTTTTTAAATTATATCTATATGCAAATTGTGTATTTTTTGTCCAGCGTTTAAAATTATTATTTTTTAGTGACAATTATTTCTTAGTATTGAAGTACTAATTAATTAACAATACATAAATAGATAAAAAATCCTTGAAATTATTATTATTATTTTTTTTTAATTTGCAAAAAATTTGAAAAATTGATTACAATTAAACATTGCAAAGAAAAACAAAAAATACAAACTTGAAAATCCCTTAAAAAACAAACACCTCAGGAATAAAAAAACAAAAAAGAAGAAGACAACTTGAAAAATGGTTAAATAAAGACCATTAAAAAAATGTGCATACTTAAGACATAAGAAAAATTAAAGTGTCAAAAACATGCGCCCTGACCCCCCTCAAAAAACAGGTTGATGCTGCATCAATGCCTTTTAAAATCAACATGAAAATCATCAATATTTTAAAAAATTCATCCATATTTATTACATTAAAAAAAATAAAGTATAAAAAATAAGCCCTGCAAAAAAAAGATAGTTTGATGCTGCATCAACACTTTTCAAAATTGGCATGAAAATCACTTACATTTAAAAAGTTTTCCATACTTAATACATAGGAAAATTTAAAGTGTCACAAATATGTTCCAAAAAAAAGGTTGATGCTGCATCAACACTTTTTAAAATCGACATGAAAATCATGATTTTTTTAACCTCTAAAAAGACAAGAACTCAATACAATTCTTGTTAAGTTGGTAACTTTGTTGTAAGAGAGAATTCCACAAATGTAATAGTGAAAAGCATATGATAATTACAAGAAATCACTGTTACATCCAAGAGTCGTACATTGAACTTCAAAATCTAGGACTGAAGAAGCATTTCTCTTTATGCTATGTAGGAATGCAAAAAGATGTTGTTTGAGTTCTTGTTATTTTATGTTAACTTGATGAGGACATCAACTTTCAATACTTCATAGGGCCCATGGAACCTCAATATATCAATATGGAATTGATTGAGGATTGATAAGTCAAAAACATTAGCGTTGTGAACTAACCATTACATCAGTGCTCTGATACCAATTGTTGGAAATTTGACTATACTGAGTGGGAGGGTGAATCAATATAGTGCATGCATGGTCATCAATTTGCAATTTTGACTTTTCTTTTTTAAAGTTATCATAACTATTCAATAAGAAACAATACATCATATGAATAAAATGTTTAACATATAAAAAAATTCACCTACAACGTAAGAATCAACACATAGAAGCAATACATGTAGACACTAGATATAAGTGGAAACCCATAAACAAAAAAACCACAATTTTGTTGTTGTGATGTAAATAAAAGCTCCTACTTTCTCTCTTACATCAATTTTGTGTAGGATTCTACCTATAGAAGGCTTCTACCTAGATTTCCTTTTGCAAGCTACAACTTGCTAGGAAGCTCCTACTTCCTCTTATACATCAATTTTCTGTAGTCGTATACATATAGGGGGTTTTTACCTTGATTTACTTTTGCAAGCTACAACTTCCCGGGAATCTCCCACTCCCTTTGCTATAGGATCCAACCTACTCTTTTAGGCTACTACCTGAAAGGAGACAACAATCCCTTGATAAGATTAAAAATTTATTTTGTTGGTTTACTTGGTCTTTGTCTCTATTTTGAACTCTGTATCTATCTTCTTCTTCCTCAACTCTACTTTACATTTTCTCCTCTTCATCTTTTTCTATTTTCCATGAAATCCATGAACTAGGAATCACAATAAATCAATCAACTCTCTCACACTCTAACCATTTTTCCATCCAAGAGAACATCATTTTATATGCATAATTTGTTGACTGTCAGTGTTCCATGCAAGAATTTGAAGTGAAGAGTTTCCTCTTTGTATTCCATGGTGTCCTCTTTGTATTCCACCTATTTGTTTCACAGGTTTTAGATTTTAAGAATAAAAAAAAATAAATGGACGTCAAAATATTTGAAATATAGAGTCACATAATATAGTAACAATGATTGCATAAGTCAATGCCAATGAAAACTTAATTTTTTACAATACAAGATGCATACACAATTTTCTTAAATACAATTAGTGTATATACATGATATGCTCATTGAAAATATGTAGATATTTTGTTTCGTTCTAATTTTTTCTTAGTATTCCACTCAGGCTCATCATGCACTCTTTTGGCTCATCAAGCATCTTTAATTTCCTTTGCAACACAACCATATACCTAATTTATTCAACAATACACACTGTCAACCTCATCATACTTGGAATACAAGTACCATCAACTAATGCTCAACAAAAATAGTTAAATTAATTTTTCCAATTATGACATTTGAAATACATAAACATCTACAAGAATTTACATCACAATATCTACAAGGAATTTACATCACAACATCTACACTTGTGGTAAGGCCATATCTATGACAAGCATCATACTATGTCAACATAGGAGCACCAATATAAACCTCTCTCAATCAATACATAGGAGCACTAATAGCAATACAAACACAACCATATCTCATAATCACTATTAGACCATATTCAACTATGGCTTAGATCAACATAGGAAACCTTCAACACCCTTTTCCATCAATGAGAACTTTGTCAACAAGACAGGGATTAAAATATGGTATATATACAACACTGTTATAATAGAGTAGTCCACATTTCTACTAGTAAGTCCCCATTTGAAACTTGGATATTTTCCACCTTCACTGTTGGATATTGCATATGGAAATAAGGATTGAGAGAGGATCTTGCAATGGATGCTTTGAGTATTGATTTTTTTTTGAGAAGATCAAGAAAATCCATATATGGGTACAAGATAAACTATAGAAGTCATAGGAAAAATATAAGGTCGGACATGATCAACACATAACAGAGAAATTATTCATGGTGAGAGACATAGTATGGCTATAGTTGAAGAAGGAGAGGATACAAGGTCTTGGTAAGAAAATCAAGGCTATGTGGTATGGCCCCTTTGAGATACTATAAATGGTGGGAGTTAATTCCTATAAACTTAGTTGACCTTCATACATGTGCATTAAATTAATGGTGAATGTGGAGAGTCTGAAACTCTTTGAGCCTTCCATGCTAGATTAGGAAGAGGAACAAATCCTACCTTTTGTAGAGGATTTTGTAGAGTTAATAGAGGATATGGTTTTCTAAAATAGGTCTAGAACTACTAGATAGGGGTGACATGACCATTGACAAATTGGGTTGAAAGGACAACTTCCAGGAAAAGCTAAATGGTACACCCAAGAGAAGGCAGAGGAAATTTTTCTCAACTTATTCACTAGAATATTTTTGGGATCAAATTCCTCCCAAAATAGGGACTTGTGATCCAGATAAGATCATTAGACTGTTTTTCATCCATCTCGATTCTCATAGAGTGGAAAAAGTGGAGGAATCACCTCATGAGACCATTTTTTATCGATAGGACCCAGTTTGGAAAATTAGGGTCTAAAACCTTTTAAAATAATTTTGAGGCATAAAATGAAATTTTTGGGGGGTAAATATTTTTTACTTTAGCTCAAAATATTTTTTCCCCTAGTCTACACATAGGTACCTTTCCAACGACACAACAATTGCCTAAATAAGAGTCCATATGCAAAATTTATGCCTTCTAGAAGTTATCCTTCTTATTATGTCCACCATTATTTGAGATGATCCCGTGACATCCCCCAGTAAACATGAAAAATGGGCAAGACACATGATCATGATAGATAATACTCTAGACAATTCCATATTGTAACTCAAGTTAAGAGTTGAAGGAGTTAAAACTAACCACTAGTAGGTTGTCTTGTTGTGTTATAACCAGGCCACTGGAGAGAAAGGGGTTCCATTATTTCAAGTGCATCTTGTTCCATGGATAAGTAGAGTAGCAAAGACAAATAGGGATATAGAACACATAGGAGATTTTAAAATTGGAGTAGCCCTTGGGCCATAGGCCTTACTTCTTTGTACTTAACAATTTTCTATTTAGAGAAAGAGAGCAAAGCAACCTCACCTTCCAGCTGGATGTTCTCCCAAAAGGGTTTCCAAGGATATATCTTGTGTCAATTATGGTTTGTAAGTTTTATTTTGATGTTCTATATTTTCTATATAATTATAATTTTCATGCATGCACAAAAAAAAATAATTTACAAATCCATAAATCTAAAGAGAAATAAACTCTTAGTGTAGATTTTGGATTTTTAAGTATAATTTTTCAAATTTGTTGTGAAGAACTGTACAATGGAATATCCATGGCAGTTTACCGATCAAATAAGGCCAATTTTTGGATCTCTCCTTCCCGACCTTCACTCTCTTCCTATTTTCTTTTTAGAATGTGATTTTTTTACAAAGTTAATTTTAATTAGGGTTATCTCTATTAAATTCACTTTTACATAAAAATATGTCTTTATGAATTATAATATAAACTTAGACTATAATCCCACCTAATATTTGGATTAGGAATTGGTATTTCCACCATAAATTTAGTTTTGTTAGGATCCATATTGATGCCCTCATGAGATACATTATTACCAAAATATTCCAATTTCTGAAGACGAAAACACCATGTTTCAAACTCTTTACATAATTGTGACTCTTCCAAGAGTTATAGCACCATGTAAAGATGTTGTATATGCTATTCCAAATATTTTCTATATATTAGTATACCATCAAAAATTTCTAGCACAAACTTTCTAAGAAAGGGCTTAAAAATGGAATTCATCAAGCTTGAAAATGTTGAAGGGTTTTAGTAAGGCTAAAAGGCATCACCAAAACTCATAACGACCTCCATGTGGCCTAAAGGATATTTTGGTGATGTATTACTCTCATTCTAATCTAACGATATTATAAATGAGGTTCCAACTTAGTAAATAAAATTGATCAATGTAATTCATTTAACAATTAATCAATCACAGGAATATGAAGATTATATTTAATGATATTGAGATCTCTATAATCTAGAAACATACATCATGAACGATCCAATTTTTGAACCATCACCACTAGTGAATAGAAAGAAATTATCTAGGTTAAAAGATGTTATCCTTTAGCACTTTTTGAACCATACACTTAGTGTCACTCTTATATACATAAGGTTATCTGTATGGTTGCATTTAAGGGGGAACGATTATCGATGTCTATAGAATAACATGTTCATTCTGTCGAGTAGGAAGAATACTTTTGGGAATCTTAGAAAATACCTTAGAATAATTTTCAACAACACTTTGAAGATCCAATGGCACATAGTGTTTAGATATTTAAAAATCTAGTGAAAAAAATTGTGCAATTACTCCAAGATATCCCATTCTAACAATTTTCCACATTATTAAAGATTATCATTAGAGATGGTTTCCCTTGAATATGTAATACCCCAAATTGACTATGATTTATGTAATATAGGTTAGTGAGCCATTATAGTTTTTTTGTTGGAGGGATTGTATCGATTTGTGATGGAGAGCCTATAAATAAGCAGGCCAGAGAGCTTGAAAATGTAAAATGTACATAAAATTGCGTGTATTAATAAAATTAAAATAAAAACTACAAACCATTGGATGGAAAAGATATAAGGGGATATGACTCCAAAAGAAGGAAAGGTGAGGGCATTAAACCAAGACATAGTTCCTAAGCCAAAGGCACAACATTATATTAACCTAAAATCACTTTATGGGATATATTTCCAAGGTCATAAAATCATGTTGTATTACCTAAGTCATAAAGGAATAACTTAAGCCTAAATACATGACTTAATATTCATCCTAAGTTTCCCAAAGTAAGCATGTGAGTTTGCAAGTGGGTCCCCAAGTGGTGGGAGTTGAATTCTTTGAGTGACACTTATTAAACAGATTCCATGTATATATAAGCTATATTTTCTAATGGAAGGGGTAGTATTCTTGGATCATTTCAAGTGGGCTTTGGAAACTAGAGGAGGGGTAAACATGGAGAGCCACTAAGACCCTATATCCTAGTAAATGTTGTGAATCTTAAGTGAGATTATAATTCCAATTATACTTGGGTTTCCTTGGGGAAGGTTGAAGCCCTAGAGGGGGAATTGATTGGGTAGTATTGCCTAGTATTATATAACTAAATGGTAACTAGAGACTCCATTGGTGTAGCTAGAGGTGTACTTAACCTATGTTGGAGCCTTGGAAGGGAAGTGTGATAGCCTAAGGGATTGTGATGTAGAGAAGAGGGCATAATTCATTGGGTTTTGCAAGTTGAGGGGTTTTTGTAAGTTGAGGGGAATATTGGAAATAATAAAATAAGATTTTATTATCTCATCAATTTTTGGAGGAAAAATGAAAAAACTACTTTTTCAACTCATATTTTTAACTTCTCTCCCTATTTTGAAATCATGTTCTTTTCATGTATTTCACATTTTTTGTGTAGTAGGGTCCATAAAAAGTATGCAACATGGGTACTACTTGGATGAGAAATTAAATTCTACATACAACAAGTGCTTCTACTAAAAAATAGAGTAAAATCATAGGGAGATAAGTAGAAAACACAAGTTGATTTTTTTTTTTTTAATTGTTCACCTTCTTAACATTTTACTCCAAAAATGGTGAACCATCCCCCACGGTTGACATCATCATATTGAATCCTATTGGTTCTTATAAAGTTGATTTTTGTTGTACATTTTTGTTTTGAGGCCCATTATTTACCTCAAAATTTCTCTAATGTGGCTTAATGGTTGGAATCATTACCATGTGGTGCCTTGGTTTAAACATTTATAATATCTATATGACCTAGTTGGCTTAGGTTTCCTAAGTGGAATCATAACCCAAACTTAATGGCGACTTCCTATTAAGAGAGTTATAACAACAATGTCTATGGAAAGGTGGAATCTTTGAGATCTATTGCTAGTTGGTGATTTCATCAAAGATAAGCATTATGATTATGAGTGGTTTGATCATGTTTATTATGTGCGTTTAATTTATGTTATTGTGCACATTATATTTTGCATTTTATTATGTTGTATGCATAATTTATGCATGGTATTACATGTTATTAGGCATATACATACATATCATTTGAAAAGCATAACTATTGAATGGTACCATAGCATCGAATTATGAAATTATTAACTAGGCTAAATGAAAATTTGAAAGTAAAACATGTATAGTTGGGTTGGTAGTAACATGGCTCAGATGCAAGTCTAGGTATGTTAAAGCATGCCCTTGATTTTATTTTTCTTGATTTTTGAGGAAAATATCTTGAAAGGTCCCTAAAAATTAAAAACTAGTGCTCCTAGTTACTGTAACCATTAGACCCCTGTTATCAAATCAACGCCAACCATTCAACTTGAAATCATTTGAATATCCTTGAAATTATCCCCCATAGTGAACTTAATATTATCACATTTGTAAAAAAAAAATTGGTATCTCCATTTGAAATCATTACATAAACTCTAATGTTGGACATATAAAGTGATAGAAAAGTTTGACTAATTTGTACTTATTTAAGTTATGGGTACTACCAAACTGAATCAACACTACTACCTTTTCTTCTTGATATGTCCTTCAATATTGAGAGTTTTCGGAGTGTTCCATGGGGCTTTGGATTGATGGTGAATGGGTGCATTGTTAAGGCACTCCTTGCGATAGGTCATTGGTTCAAATCCCTCATGGGTGTTTACCTACCAAAAAAAAAGAGAGTTTTCGGAGTGTTAATTCCCACTATAGCATGATAGGGTTTTGGGAGCAGGATCCCCCAAGGGCAGTTTTGGGGCTAAGAGCCCATATTTTGGTCCAATTTTGTAATCCAAATGTAAAGACTCCACATTTTGTGGGTGCGGAGTGCGTATATGTTAAAGAGTCATAGGTTTGTCCACCCTTATTTTTAAAATGTAATGTCGGATTGTATAAATAGAGCTAAGCTCTAAGTAGTTAGAGGCATCAATTAATGGAATCAATGATCGAACATGTATGAGAGATAGCTCTGAAGTAGAAGTCGAAGTTTGGGTCGTAGTGTAGGTAGAGGCTTTGCAGCTAAGTGTGCAAAGGCCTAGAAGTTCGCAGCTGAGTGTGTAGACCCCCGCAGCTGAGTGCGTGGACCCCTGCAACTGAGTGCGTAGGGTGGGTTGAGTCTATAACAGTTCAGAATTATCAATAAAGATAATTATTCTACAATTTCCGCATCTTTATTTCCTATTTATGCATCTGTTATATCGGGTATGGATTTCACTTCTAATGCTTATATGATGCATGAATGTGTATAACTGTATTGGTTTAGTGAACGCAAGTAAGAACATCTATTTACATGAAGCTAACTAAGATCTGTTAATAAGATAAGTAAGATACTTAGAATAGTTGGGAAAATATCACAGTTTACTGCCCTAGTAGCACGAAAGGACTTCAACCCGTCATTAGGACTGCGTGGAAGCCTATTGTAACATTTTGCGAAGGTACTGAAGGGTCGAATAGAGGGATAAGCAACCTGCGCGAAGGTAGGTATAGTTGGAATAAACCGACATCACAACCATTTCAAGGGTGTGAAAACTTGGTTCTAGCATCCCCCCATACTGCTTCAGGTGAGACTTCAGTCTATGCTCCATGGGCTGATGTTGAAAGGGCCAGTAGTTTAGGATTTTGTTTGGCTAACTAATGTTGAACCTGGGTCAGCCCCCCTCAAGCCAACAAATGGTTCTGTTTCCAGGACCGAAATCTGCATAAGAGATGTGCGATGTCGTATCATTGGAATCCAACTAAGAAAGAAATCAAAGGCTGGTTGGAAAAAAGGATTCACGAGTTCACAGCACAGGAGAACAGAAACCCATGGCTATCAAAAGAACAATGGTTAGATAGTTACCTGTATACGGAGATCCACAAAATATTTTTTCGTGTCCTTCCCTACTGATAGCCAAGGAAGGTGGAAACTTGACGGTCCCATTGTGTGGACCCCAGAGCTAGTGCGAAGGTTGGAAGCATCAGAGGATAAGATCGGGTGCGTCGTCGATCATTGGTTCAATTGCATTATAGGAGGATTTGTTACTGAGTTTGTGGTTGACACCTCAGTCAGCTATAGTGAGGCAGAGTGACATTTTTTCAAGGGACCGTGAGGTAAGTACGTAAAATCTTTGAATACTTGGATTAAAATGTTGTTGTGCGAAAAGCGGGTTATGCAGTTAACTTGATGTTCGAGTCTACGCAAAGTAGAAGAATTTATAGAAACGAAGGAAATAAGGGTCCAGAACATAGCCCCTTGATTTCACCTCCATGAGGGGACAAAGAAGGGATCACGAAGGCCTCTCCATGAAGTGCTATTCATTTGATAAGACAAGGATTTCCGTGAATTCCACCTCCACCCACACAACCACTGACTTCACCTCCATCGCCTCCAACTTCACCCGTACCACCTCCACCACCACTGTGATTCATTATGGCAAACACAGTGAAGTTGCCTTTGTTCAATGGCTTGAGAAATGAGGACCGAGACCAATTCTGGTTGAGGGTTGTATGGGAAGCTCAAGGTGTTATAGATGATAACATAAAGAAGGTAACACTGGTTAGTGCTCTGCAAGATCGTGCTCTAACCTGGTATATTAAGTACTCTAGTGATAACCCGAATGCTAGAGTAGTAGACATCCAAGCAACACTGAATAGGGAATTTAGCAAGCTTAAATCTAAATTATAGCCGATTATTAAATTCAAAGAGATCATGATGCTACCAGGCAAAATGCCTTGGGAACTAGATTAGAGGATGAAATGTATGATCCGTGAAGCTAACATGAATTTGATAGATGGACAACATCATGAGTGGCTTGTGGCTTCACTACTACCACACTTAAGAAGTGCGCTGTCGCAGCAGAAGATAACAAATCAGGTAGAGGACTTTGAGATTTCCATGAGACTACATGAGACTTCAATGCAAGATCCTAATCTATGAGTCAGCAGATCCACACGCAACTAAAGAATCTGTGCCTTGAGATGCAAAGCTTCAACCAGAGGTATGCAAAGAAGTATGGTGTGTAAAATGTAAGAGTCAGGGTCATGACAAAGACCACTGCCCAGTCTTTAAAAATTACCTTGCAGGAGGAGGACCGATGCCTTTAAGGCCAGAAGCTCAAGAAAGACCTAGTGTGGCACCTGCTTGGTGGTGTGCTATCTGTCAAATAGCTAGAAAGCATGCCACAAATAACTGCCACTTGTTATAGAAGTATACACCAACTCCATGAATAACTTTTGTAGGTCAGTGGGACATGATGAGCATACTTGTAGGATCTATGAATTGATGATGGATAGAACTCCTGCCTACAAGGTTTAGGTTGAAATGCGGCCCCTTGACCAGAATGCAAGGATGGCACAGACAAGATTTTAGGGGCGCGGATGAGGCCGAGGCAGAGGAGGAATTGGTAGAGGTCGAGGATAGTTGATTTGCTACAATTGTAGAGGGCCAAGACACTATGCCCACGATTGAACCAATCCAATGCACCCATCGTGCAAGTATTACACACTGTTTGATCATGAAATAGAAGATTGTCCTATGTTGATAGCTAGGATACGTGACAAAGGAGTGCTACCGCCTCCCTCGAATCAGAACCCGTAGATGATGAGGTCTGAGTTGTGCAAGGAAGATCTGAACGTAAATATAGTGCTTCGAAGTGGAATCGCGATGGGAGATGACAAGGGGAAACAACCGGAAGACAGTACCTGGGTTCACAAGGCCTCGAAGAAAGAAGCTGAGTTTGATTTGGAGTGCACTCGAGAAACCATCATGGCAGCTAAGAAGATCTTCATTGAGGCCTCCACTTCAGGAAGCAAAGATAAGCCTGAGTCTGAGATGGAACCCTCTATGCTCACAACTTTCTTGGAAACCTGTATGAAGCTACTGCGCGATAGTAAGGCTATGAAAGGGTTACAAGAACTCATCAGCATATGTGCTGGGACTATGCTAAGAGAACCGTGCATAGTCTAGAAGATCAGAAAGCATAAGATAAGGATGGGGCATGAAATGAGACTCACCGCGCACATTGGAGAATACGAGATGGATCAAGTCATTCTGGATTTGGGATCAGATGCAAATATTCTACTGAAACAGATATGGGAGCGAATGGGGGGACCTGCACTACAATGGTCTCTGATCTAGCTGAGGATGTTGAATTAACAAAAAATCATACCCATGGGGCGATTGCAGGGAGTAACCATGGATATTGAGGGAGCGAGCATGCTGGCATATTTTGAAGTAATAGAGATTGTTAATGACAACAATCCCTACCCTGCGCTCCTGGGAATTAATTGGGCTACTAATATGAATGGGGTAATTAATCTGAAGAAGCGAAAGATGATATTTGAGAAGAAATCACTGCGCGTAATAATACCCTTGGATCTTGCTGAAGGATCACGTTATAGGGAACTAGTCGGCGACTATGAGAGTGATGATGATCCGGACTGCATTTACAAGATAACAGTACAAGACCAAGACTGGGTGAATCCCACCACAGATGGGTGGATTACATGGGAGCACGAGAGTTCCTGCACTTTGGATTCCTACAAAGAAGTAGAATGATGGAAGAATTTGTTACACAAGGTAACTACGTTGAATTTCAACATGATGACCCAGTTGTTGCGTTGCGTGTCGATAAAAGAAAGAAATATGCCTACTTATGATGGTCTAGATGAGGTACATACCTTCTTGGATGAATTTGAAAGGGTGCCGGAAACACAACGCTTAAATGCCTTGGACTGGGTACTACACACTACGCGCAGAAGATGGTGAGGTACGCACAAAGGAAGCTTTGATGATAGGGATGAATGTAGGAGAATGATGTGAGCACGATTTGGGAAGCCTAAGATGTGACTGATAGACAAGTATGATGGGCAGGATGATCTGCGCGTGCATATGGCCAAATGCACACAGGCCTATGGAGAAAAGCCATAACCTGAGCAGGTGCACATGTACTCCATGATGAAGTACCTAGTTAATAAGCCTGTGTTGGGGGTGAATTTGTAGATGGATCCTATTTTTCAAGGATTATGATTTTAATTTTTTGTAAAGCCTAGACAATTGAATTCAGGACCAGATCACTTGTTGCACATCGAGACAAGGGAGGAACCTACTAGTTTGGAGGAAGGATTACCTGACGTGATTCTCTTTGTTGTGCACGTCGCGGATGGACATTTTGAGGATATAATACACTTTCTAACAACTGGAACTAGGCCGGAAGGATACTCTGTCCAGTAAAAGAAGTAATTAATGGTGCGAGCGGTAGACTTCTCTGTCATTGCTAGGCATCTATACAAGATGGGGAATGATGAAATACTACGAAGGTATGTACCTGAGTTTGAATGAAGCAGCATCCTTGCGGATGCTCATGGGGGCACTGCGGGAGGACATTATGCAGGAAGAGCAACCGCACAAAAGATTCTACATGTTGGGTTGTGGTGGCCACCCTTCATCAGGATTCAAAAGCATATTGCAAGGCATGTGATGTATATCAAAGAACAGGCAGATCATAGGGGAGGGATGAAATGCCTTTGAATCCACAATTGACATTGCAACCTTTCGAAAAGTGGACAATAGATTTTGTAGGATCCATCAAAGCTCAAGGAAAGATAGGCGTGAGGTATATTGTCACTGCCATGGAGTATTTGACTCATTGGGTAGAAGCGCAATTGGTGAAGGATTACACGGGCGTGACTGTCGCGAAGTTTTTATTTGAACATGTACTGACACAATTTGGATGTCCGAAGATCTTGATGAGCGATCACGGTACACACTTCCTAAACGAGATGATAAACGCACTCACGGAGGAATTTCAGGTGTATCATCAAAATAACACACCTTATCACCCACAGGCTAATGGGACAGTGGAGGCATTCAACAAAGCGATTGAAAATGCCTTGACCAAGGTATGCAATGCTCAGTGAAGTGATTGGGACCTATGCATACTTGTAGTGTTATGGGCTTATCGGATGACATGCAAGAAGCTAACGGGACAGACACCTTTTAGGCTTGTCTATGGAGTGGAATCCGTAATGCCTATGGAATACATCATGCCTAGTCTACGGATAGCATCACTCATAGGTATGAAGGATCATGGAGCCCTAGAAGAGAGGCTTACACATCTGGATGAGCTCAAAGAAGAACGATTTTTGGCTGGATTTCACCAGCAGGTCCAAAAGCAACGTGAAAAGGCATGGTGCGATCAACACATCAACTTGCGCACATTCAAGGTAAATGATCTGGTAAAGGAGATTACGGACAGAGGTGCGGTATAGCTGGTCAAGTTAAATGGAAAACCCTTCCTAGGAAAGGTGAATGGCAGTTGCTTGAAGCCATACACCGGTGATCTGGCGATGTGACTATATGAAAGTGGCATAGTCTTAGTGCTCCAGGTAGCTAAAAGGAGGAGCAGGACTATAAACTACACTGCCCGAGAGCTGCGTGATGTCCGAACTGTGCACAGTAGCAAAGTGTCATAGGGTCCATGACAATGCAAAGCTAGCTATGCTAGCATGCAGGTCTGTCGGAAAGTGACTGTTAAAGTCACTATTCACGATTTGATGGTTGGTTTCAGGCCAAATGGAGCGGGCGACAGGAATTTAACATGAACTTTGTGGGTTAGATTCTTGGAAATCTTCTGCAAATCTAGCATTAATGGGTCGAATGTGTGGGGAACGGTCGAATTCAAATTCAAAAGGACCTACAAATTACAAGTGGCTTTCCAGCAAACAACACTTGGCATTTTGAGAACTGAGTTGTTGTGCTATCAAGTGTATATGGACCTTTCGAACTTTCAGGCTTTGAGAGAAATTTCAGTTTTTTTAACATTTCCAAAGGAGATGTAGGACCTTCTAACTAGATTGATGTTGACACCCATGGAAGTCACGTAGGAAATTGCAGAAGTGGAAGCCCCAGAGAGCGCCATAGTGATAGTTGAGGTCCCTAAATCACCTAGAACACTATGACCTAATAAGGATAAGCAGGCTATGATCTCAGTGCATGTATTGCCTAGAAATCCACAAAGGACCAAGCTCACCTTGCAGGAAAAGGGGAAGGCCATTAATTTGGAGGTAGAAGACGAAGAATTTGAAGAAATCCTGGTTAAAGAGGAGGACGTAGAGATGGAAGTTGAAATTGTGGACCCTATTACCTGGTTACCTGAATATGTGCCTCTGTGCAAGGGCAAAACCAAGTTGTCGAAGGACATAGATGAGAGCAAGTGCTCTCTACAGACTCCGCTACTCCTCGATGATATTATTTTTGAGGGACCGCACTTGGGGCAGGTTCCTATGTTGAAATTTGAAGATTGGAACCTCACAGACCACGAGAAGTTCCCACATTTAGTCACCGAGAAGCTAATGCACCAGAGGATTGACACAACCACTAGAAAAATTGAATTGGAGCCATAGACATGGCTCAAAGGTGTAGAAAAAGAAGGGTTGCTAAACCTTCTCTGGGTGCCACATTACCATCGCACCCTAGTGACTATCTTTGTCATCAGGTAGTTACTCTGCTTGGTGCATGATGGGTGCTTGTGGTTGGAGGAGCCCATCCCCATCACAAACCATCTGATTCACCAGATTACATGGCTACCTTACTTAGGATAGGATCTAGCCAACATTTCAGAGGGAAAAGGTGGTGAGTTGGCCCTTGTGGAAGCAATGAAGAAGAAGTTCAAGTTGTAGAAGAAGAAGCAATGGTATGTCATCTCCAGCATCAACAACCCTGTAGTCAAGGTCGCGACACAAATATTAGCAGGGAAGGTGATGTGGAAGTTCCACGCGGATGAGGTGCCTGCGCCAGTGGTTGTACTAGTGGCCTAATGCACAGAAGGAGTCCAATTCAACTAGGCAAACTACCTATACAACGAGTTCCTTACGAATTATCGTGAGGCACAGGAGTAGGAAAAAAGAATTTCACTATGCATGGCTCCTATTGTCAATGGTACTGGTGGTATGGGAGCTACCCAAAGATAGCCAATTCCCTTTAGTCGTGTCAAACCTTCTAGATGTAGCAAAGTACACTTCACTATGGGCGACCAAGGACGTGTAGCGTATCAGAGAAAGTAAGATCTTCTAGGTCCTAATGGAGGTGAATATCTGGATGGGGATCAATCGAAATCCATGGTTGTCACCCACAATATACAATAGTTTGCAGATCTTTGCAGAGTTCAAAGTAGATTTCCACCGTGTCTTCATCAAGCCGTGGAAGGACCCTACAAAGATGTGGCATGATTTACCATATCTGGCGATCAATGATGTGATATTCACAGTCCTTGAGTCTTGGCCGTTGAAGTGGTGCACTGCAACTGGCTTCGCAGAGGACACTGATAAGTCCGCCACACAGGACAAAAAGGAAGAGACAAAGCTTCGAATGGTGTAGCTAGTGGAAAAACACAAAAAAGAGGAAGCAGTGGCTAAGGCCTAGGTAGCGTGCGATGCTGTGAAGTTGGCGGAACAATAGAAAATAGGAGAGGAAGAACACGAAGGACAGAAGTCACCTTCGCCCGAACCAGAGATAGACAAAGAACAAGGTGGCACGGACCAGCAGAAGATGTCCACCCAGCTCAAGTGTTTGCGGCCACGAGAGAAAATAGTGCCACAAAAGAAAACAAAGGCATCGAAGACACCTTTCAACCCAATCACCCTCATTAAGGGGGATTTGCATGATATCAACGAAATGGTGAGGGATGTCACCGCGAAGGCCCTCAAACAATTTGAAGAACAACAATAACTGGTATTGAAGGCTCTTTGGATAGAAATATAAGAGTTGTAGGTTCACGCTCCATAGGTTGGCGGACTGTCCACCAGCCTCGCAATTGGCACTTCAGCTGCCGAAGAGATGTTGCGCACAAGGGTGACCAACATGATAATGCTACCAGATGGGGCACTAACTACAGAGCAGGAGGCCGATAGACCCATGGTGAGCATTTTGAAAGGGTAAGGGTTGAACATGGCTACACTTCCTTGGGAGACGCTCTACCTCTTATAGGTTGGAGTCACTGTAGAACTTCGGTCCAGGGAGAATTGTGCTCTAGAGGTAATGAGCGAGCAGCGCATCAACATTAAGAAGTTGGGCCTGCAGCGTAATGAAGTAGTAGAGAAGAATAAACAGCTAATGTAGGTTATGGGGGAAGCCTACTGGATGGTCCCAGAGTTGGACATCCAGGCAGAAGAACTGGTGGAGGTGCACGTCTGTAAGTTAGCCATAGGGTTGCGTGACGCAAGAGCAGGGATGGCTAGGGTTCAGATGGAGTTGAACCTACAGATTGAAGAAATGTAGTTGAAGGCTCAGCCTTCAACTCTGCCGCAGATCAGGGAACAACGTACCACCGTGGTCACGACAACAATAGTGGGGGTTGACAGTGCAGTGGCAAATTGCATGTAGCTCTTCGAATAGTCATTTGAGATCCTAACCACCTTGTAGGAGGACTTGAATATAAAGCACCTAGAAATAGAGGTGCGCGAGATACAATAGAGGTATGATGAGGTAAAATGGACTGAGCAGATGGTTTCCCTTACACAAAGGCTTGCACGGTTGTAGCAGGCAAAGGCGCTTAAGAAGCAGGTGGATGGCACTCGGCACAAAGAAGTGGTCTTAAAAGCGCGCCTACAACCATGGATTGACGAGGCTTATACAATTACAGCCTCCATTGAAGCTAAGTTAATGCAAATACAAGCAACTCAGTAGAGGATTCAAGGTAGTAGTTCAACAGTAGCAGTCACTGAACAATGCGTGGAAGAAGTCCGGCAGGCGGCCACTCAGTGCATTGCTGAAGTTGCAGCGATTCAAATAGAGCTGGGAGGTCTTCATGCTAAGATCTCCGCACCTATAGAGTGACTTGAGGGCAAGTCACGAGGTTTGTGTTGGGGGCCTGTTGGGCACGGGATCCCCCAAGGGTAGTTTTGGGGCTAAGAGCCCATATTTTGGTCCAATTTTGTAATCCAAATGTAAAGACTCTGCATTTTGTGGGCGCAGAGAGAGTAGATGTTAAAGAGTCATAGGTTTGTCTACCCTTATTTTGAAAATGTAATGTCGACTGGAGAAAATCTAACAATGGTCTGCGGACCATGGGATTGTATAAATAGAGCTAAGCTCTAAGTAGTTAGAGGCATCAATTAATGGAATCAATGATCGAACATGTATGAGAGATAGCTCTAAAGTAGAAGTCTAAGTTTTGGTCATAGTGTAGGTAGTGGCTTAGCAACTAAGTGTGCAGAGGCCTAGAAGCCTGTAGCTGAGTGTGCATACCCCTGCAGCTGAGTGCGCAGGGCGGGTTGAGTCTGTAACAATTTATAATTATCAGTAAAGAGAATTATTCCACAATTTCTGCGTCTTTATTTCCTGTTTATGCATCTGTTATATTAGGTATGAATTTCACTTCTAATGCTTATATGATGCGCAAATGTGTATAATTGTATTAGTTAAGTGAACGCAAGTAAGAACATCTATTTACACGAAGCTAACTAAGACTTGTTAAATAGATAAGTAAGATACTTATTATAGTTGGGAAAATATCATAGTTCTATGCCCTAGTAGTGCGAAAGGACTTCAACCCCTGGCTAGGGCTACGCGAAAGCCAATTGTAACATTTCATCAAGGTACTAAAGGGTCAAGCAAAGGGATAAGAAACTTGTGTGAAGGAAGGCATAGTTGGAATAAACCGACATCACAACCATCTCAAGGGTGTGGAAACTTGGTTCTAGCATCCCCTCATACTGCTTCGGGTGAGACTTTAGTCCCTGCTCTGCGGGCTGATGCCCAAAGGGCCAGTTGTGTAGGGATTTGTTTGGCTAAATAACACTGAACTTGGGTCAGGCCCCCTAAAGCCAACATAGGGCATGGTTGGAGTGATCTCTTCTAGTCCTAGATCTTGTAAGGTTCTAGGTCATGTTCTTATTCTTCTTGATAATCTATGTAGAAATAATTTCTTCTCACTACCCTTATATCCTTGCTGCACTTGCTATCACAATTGAAACATAGCCCATTTTCTCTTCATTTATACATTTTCCAAGGTCTCAACTTGTAGGTTAAGTGAGATTACAAGTGGAAACATTGTTCTCTCTATAATGTTTGTAACAACATGTTGGAAACAATGACAATATTGAGAGGGGGGTGAATCAGTATGAAGGCTAATTTTAAATTTTTATGCCAATTTACTTTTCTGATTCATACTAGGAAACCATCCATATAATGAGCAGCAATATAAAATCAACATACAAGCATACACCATGAGCATCATACACATGAGACATAAGGTTTTACGTGGAAACCCTTTTGGGAAAAAACCACCAAAGGTTATTGTTGTTATTCATATATATAAGAGCACCTACTCTATTACATCAATCTATTTTATGAGAACCCACTCACATGAAGCATAAACTTTCTTTGATTGTTTTCTAGCACTGACTAGTAGGAAGCGCCAAATCCCTCTTTTTGTAGACACTTGTCCAGCTTACCAAGAACACAATGTGAGGCACTGACCTCATAGATTTCTTGCAAGCACCAATTTGCATCTCCTTGGATTTTCGCAAGCCAACATGCAAGAGGCACCAACCCCCAAGCCTTCTCAAACACTCAAATAAGAACTGTATGTTCTCTGTAATTGGAGGCCACTCTACTTGATCTCATCTTTCTTCTCTGCTCACTCTACTCACCATGCACACTCTGAAGCAACCCATTAACCTACTCAACAAAAGTTACTCATCGCAGTCCATGAAACTCTATTCTTTTCTCTTCATCATCAGTCACTCAAATCTTGGCCTTTTTCATTCCACAACACACACACAACTCTCGACCTTCTTTCTCTGCATAGGCACCTTCAACCTTTCTCGCAACACAGGCACTTTTGGCCTTTCTTACACAACACAGGCGACTTTGGTCTTGCTCACACTACACAAGAAACTACGACCTTTGTTCACACAACAAATGAAGCTATGGCCTTGCTCACAATAGGGCACATGAAACTTGTACCTTTCACACAACGCACATGCAACTTTCATCCTTTACTCATAGTAGCGTAGCTCTCAAGGTCTCTTACCTTTGCATAGGCACTCTTGGTCTCTCTCTACAAAATAGGATCTCACTCATCCTTACACAACAGTGCAGAAACTTAGAGCATTTCCACTTATCTCTCTGGAAACTGTGCTACTTTCCCCTAGTTTGCTCATCTGAGCTCCTGGGTTTTGTTCCTCTGCTTCCCCCCCGATCGACACTGCCACTATGTCCTATATTCACACTATGCAAGTGTACCTCGACATGGCTCTACCATTAGGATGTCATGTTTGACTTGGTGTCTTCCACTACATTAACCATGAGAGTGGGCACTTGATAGTTTCTCCATACTAAGAATGAATTCTCGGTCCACCTTCACACTCCACTTGGCACAGTCCTCTCTGTGAATAGATCTCCTATCACTGAGGCTCTTCGTGCCTATTCATAGTTTCACATGGCTTGTCTATCCTTCGGCATGACTTCTCGAAATGTACTTAGGAATGGCCTTCCTTTCCGCTATTTCACCTCTTGTCTATTTCTTGTCACAATGCAAAAATAGTAATCGACCTTGCAGTTCTTCATCGCCTAACTGCGCAGAACTCCATGCTTAGAAACTAATTCTTAGATGAAATTAAGGTAAACCCAACACACTTTCCCAAAGATCACGGTCCTTTCTTCCTTGACCCAATGATCTCTGATAGTCGCCATTACTCCTAAGAACAACTCCTCTATTTCTATATTCAACTCATAGCTATCAACCCATAGTCCTTTAACTCGCTGTATTGCACTATCAAAGAAATTCCACATCACAACTTCTCAGTAGTGCAATGTTCTTGTAGGGGGAAAATATTCCTTTTCTACTGCTCTGTGCGATTGGCTCTATGGATTTACATGACCAAGAGCCTACCCAATATCAAAATCTCCCTCTATTGAAACTTTTTCAATAACCATCTGTTCTAAAGTTCTGATAGCCTAATCCTTCGATTTTCGAGCTCCTTTTGCTTAGCCCTCATAGTGAACTTCTCACCAGAGGACCACTTCCTATGACCTATTGCTTAACATTAAGGTGTTAAGCCTCTAGAATCCTACCCGTGGCCATTCTCCCTTTATCAAATTCTTTGTGCCCTTGGTTCTTTGAACTCTCGCAACCATGTACCAGCCTAATATCGGAAGCCCTTCTATATAAGAAATTTTCAATACTCCAACTGTTATAGAGATCTGATTTCTGCAACCTTCGATTGCCAACTTCCAATCTGACATCATCACTCCATGTGGCACCTGCTTAGTGGTGACATGTGTCACCCAATTCTGGCCCATTACCCTACCCAATAATATTGAATATGCCTGTCACATGTCCTATTGTACTACCACACCATGTTAACGTCAGCTAACACTTGTCCTTTATCGGAGCCAATCAGATCCTACCATGTGTCCTTATCAGTGCCAATCACATGCTGCCATGTGTCCTTATCAGAGCCAATCATATCCTCCCATGTTTCCTAATAGAGGAGAGAGAGGACCTGACAACCTTGGTTTTACACTAAAATCCTTTGTTAATTTTTATTTTTACATTTCTCAACTCTTTTAAAGGCTTATTGACACTTATCAATATCACAATATTTTAAAGGTTCCTCACTTGACAAAGTTCTGACATTGCAACCTCTGATATGCTGATGTTCCGTCATGCGGATCTATGGGATTTCGATATCCTCCAACCTCTGATACAGTCTGCTTTGATTTATCACACCTCCGATATTCTGATATTGCCGATATGCCAACCTATGACATTCCAATGTGCTAATACACCAATCTCTAGGGTTGCGATCTCCTCATGCGCTGATATGTTGACCTCCGTTCACCAATGTGCCGATACGATGGCCTCTGATCGTTGATATGTCGATATGCTGGCCTTTGATCAACAATGCATCGATATGTTGACCTCCTATCACCAATTTTCTGATATGCTGATGTTCCGATATTTCGATCTCCAACATGCTGGACCTCCAATATTCCAGCTTTCTTAGGACTTCAAGTCCCTCATCATTAGTAGGCCATAACATTTGAACCAGGAATCCATTTCTAGACTTCCACAGATCGTTGGAAAGATATTTCAAATAAATTTCCAATGGAGAGGGTCCAATGTAGGATTTCAACCCATATTCTACCTCTAATATGGCTCCAAAATATTTTCCATTGTTTTGTGCCTTGAATCTCCGTAAAAATGAAATCACAACCACTAAGGTGATCCTCTACATGAAGCCTATAGCTACCATGGACTTCCTCCTGGTCCATCACTACCATCATGAGTTTATGGATTCTCCAATAAGCCTACTACTATGATGATTCTCTACATGAAACCTGCAACCACCATGAGATTCCTCCTAGGCCATCATTGCCAACATTTGTTGTGCCAAGCATCCGAGCTAGTTTGGTTGAAATCATTGGCTACACTCCTACCAATAGTTAGGCAATGCAACTTTCCAACAAATCTCCCAAGAATTACTGTTGACATCAATGCCAACACACTTACATATGCCTTCACTGGGCCACCGGCCATCCAAACAATGCCAACTATCCAACAATATCCCCCTTTGGCATTGATGGAAACGCTCCATCCTGATCTTCATGTGATTGCCAAACCTCATGTTGTTTCCACTCATCTAATTGCATAATACACCAATAGCCTACTTTCTTCTACACAGGCCATCACAACTTCTCCACAGTTTCTCTCCCCCTTTGACTGTAACACCCCCTCCCAGATGTACCCAAAGTAACCATGAAAACTAGGGTAACCATGAGACTAGAGGCTACTATGATCATATTCAACCTCCTATGTGACCTTAAGGAACTGGAATCGATGGAACATCATGAACAGTCATCCAACATCATCAAAATAACCCTCATGAGACAAGTCAGTCACTCAAACAGCTTGTCCCTGGGTCTCACTGCCATTCTGGACCTCTTAAGCCTTGTCGTTCTCATGCTATGGGCAAGGGAGAAACTGAAAAACCAAAGTCGCCATCACAGGCCTACCTACCAGTGACCGTGGACCAAAATTTCCAATTATGTGCTAGAAACCCTAGGATTTAAGCCACTTTTCTAGCCTTGAATATTGACCTCTGCCCAGAACTTCCTACAACCTTTAGAATTCATTAAATACATGATACAAATGTTGATCAATCAAAATCATACTCAGGACTAGGTCTGAGCATGCCCAACCGGGACTGACATTCTGTCAAAAACTTGGCATCAATGCAACCTATAGGTCTAGGTTACAAGATAGAGCATAAAGGATTGGAACAACTTATGAAACATAACCAAAAGGATCACCTCCTTCTCCATTGAAATACTACATCATCAATTAGGTCTTGCATCCATCCATTTAACAGTTACAAGTAAATACATGAAATAACCATGACATGAACTAGTCATTTAACAATGCTTATAGCCAACATAAAACCATGTAAATATCAAAGATAAGGGAAGCATTAAATCCACCTATACATTAGTGAAAAAGTAAGAGAACTTAGATTTTATTAATCATGGGTAAATCTGACTAGGTTCGGGACTTCCACGTACCACGCGATCATAGACATGGCTGAACCAAATCTATCTTTCAACCAGTCACCCCCGTGCCATATTCCAAGCATGAATGTGGGATCTCATAGAAAAACCAATCCAAGAACAACCAAGGGAATCTATTGGTTAAAGCACATCCACCCTGATCAAACCATGATAACACCAAAAACGGTGCTCCGATCACAATCGAAAAAAACTTGGAATGCCATCTGGAATCCATCACTATCCTTAAGGAATTTTCCATCTCCTTGTATCTCAGGCTTTACCACAATCCAAACCTGGATCACTAGGAACTAAACCAAGACCTATCCCTCAGGCTTTACCATGTATCTCACCAAAACCGGTCAAGGGATTCCTAGGCCTTTGGGAATGGAACTTGAGACCACCTCTTCCTAGGATTCTGAATTCTATTCGGCAAACCAAAGCTCAAAAACCAAAATAAACATCCCAACACCATGGCCTCTAGAGAAAGGTGAGGATATGAAGAAAACCACAATCATAACCCAAAAAATTCATGCCAAATATATCAAGATAACCATACATCAACATTCCAAACCAGCTAGGAAATCACACATGCAGAAGGTTACCTGCAAGTATTCTTGCTGAAGTTGCTTGATCCTATTTTTCCTTCTTTGATCCTTGCTTTCCTTTCCTTTACTTTCCTTTCTTTTCCTTTCCTTTTCTTTCTTTTGCTCCAAATGATATATATATATATAATATATATATATATATATATATATATATATATATAATATATATAAATAATATAGATATATATATATATAGAGAGAGAGAGAGAGAGAGAGAGAGAGAGAGAGAATATAATGAGAGATCTCCAAACTTGAACTTGACAAAAGCCATGAACTGATCCTTAGAATATGTTTTATGCATGAGGCCTCTAATTTCTTCATTTTCCTCCTCACATGCAACCTGTGACTTTTCACCTTACTTTTCTCCTAATTTCCTTTATTTTCATAAATAAATGCGTCAAAATGCGTTTTTTCCTTTTAATTCCTTAGCCTTAGCCTTAGCCTTTGCCAATTTTCCTTATCCAAAACACACATCCAATGACGTCCACTAGGATATATTTGCCCAACATTCAACTTGGAATAAGTTTCCTTTAACCGTGGTATTATTTTTCCTTTATTAACCTTTATTACATGGACTTTTCACCTCCCACTTCCATTCCATAATTGCTATCGGCTATAGTAACCCACCTATATTCTTACATTCCACCTTGACCTGTTGACAATTTAAACATCTAACCATGAAATCTGCCACTTGCTTCTTTAGATTTGGCCAATAGTATAACTTCTTTACCGCCATCAATGTCTTCTGATACCCTAGATGGATCGAGTATGGCTTGGTCTGAAATTCCCTCAAGATAAACTTCTTGAGCTCACTGCAATTCGACACATAGATCCTGTCTATAACTCTCACCAAACCATCTGTGATGAAATGATAGTCTACATCCTGATCACCTTTACCTGTACTTGTACCTATGCTTTGCTGTAACCTGTGCATAATCTCCATATATTTGTCATCCTGGTTGTCCTGCCTACAAGATCATATCCTGTAACTCTGTCCCTTAAGAGCTCTTAGATGCTATATGATTTACCTGTACCTTCCTGCTAAGAGCATTTGCAACCTGGTTCTCCTTCCTTTTGATGTATTTGATCCCAAAGTTGATCTCAGTAAGGGTAGCCAACCATCTAGCTTGCCTGGAATTCAGATTCAGTTGGTCAAACAAATACCTCAATCCACTATGATAGCTCATTAGCACAAACCGCCTGCCCAGAAGATAGTGTCTCCACATCTTCAATGCATTTATAATCACTACTAACTAAAAGTCACGTGTTGGGTAGTTATGCTCGTGCTCATTCAATTTATGTGACTCATAACACACTACCTATCCTTCTTTCATGAGAACTCCACCAAGTCCTCTCTTGCAATCATATGTACACACTACAAACTCCTTGTTCGGATCTGTAATCTTCAACACTAGTGCATGTGTCAACAACTACTAAGGTCCAAATATGCTCTGCTTTGACGAATGCAAAGATCCCATATTTCCCTAAGAAGGCAATGCCTGTATCAGTTTTGGTAAGAACTCAATTTTGATGGGTGGTCCAACAGTCTAATCTGGATCATGCCATGTTTTCAATTTTTATGTTGTAGAATAGAGAAGGAAATCTGTCCAAACTGTTAAATCTTGGCAGATAAGTAGCTAGGTAGAGAAACTAAGGCTCCCAACTGCTTAATCTAGGACCTTGGAAGGAATAAGGGTTGTTTTAGATAGGAAATGAAAGCAAAAGCCAATGAAAAGAAAAAGGCATTCAAAGGGTTGCTAGTTCAAGTGCACCCTCCAAGAAGCAAACAAAAAATGTTAGGATAACTAGTTGGGTAGGTAGCTGGGGTTGCAGAAAAGTTGTCTCTTCCAAGACTAAGCTTGCTGAAACATCTACAAGAAAGGCAACATACTGGAGCATGACTAATTCCCTTGTTTTCATCTGTATTTCACTCATTAGTAACACCCTTTCCCAAGATGCACAGAGTACAGAAATTAATATCTTTGAAATATTCTTATGGCTTTAAGAAGCCACATTTCTTGTGCAAAAATCTTTTCATTTTGATGTACTCCTTATTTCAAGTTGTTTTTCAAAGAAAACTTGTTCAATCAGCCCTCACTCATGTGTTTCACCCATATTAACATCTAACTCTACTATTCTAGCTCCCTATACCCCATGATCCCTATTATTATAAACACTATGGTGTATAAACCCCAAAATGTCTATAAATATCCCTCCCTGGTGCTATAGCCATATGGTCTGTTTAAAAGGAATCAAAATGACACCTGGTCATTTTGATGAACCTCCCAGGCTCCTCCTCTCATTCCAGGTCATAGTGGTCATTTAAACCCTCATTTGCAAAGAAAATCCTATGAAAAGCCACCCCTACCCATGACCCTTTTGGCAGAAATGACTCCTGAAGGTTCCCTGCCCCAAAAAACCCTTTTTTCCTTTTCTTCGCCTAAAAAACCCATTCTCTAAAGTAAAAAATGGAGTTTTAATTAAATGCACGCGGGCGAATAAACCTTCAAAAACCCAAAAAACCATAGTCTACCTCCCCGCGTGCATTTTAAATTAAAAAAGGACGTCAAATCAATGGGCGGGTCCTACCGCACAAACCCGCCGGCAGATCCTGATCTCTGCCAGCCGTCCGATCTCCCGCCCCGCCATCTGACGGTGGGTGGTTGATCCGCCTGAGAACTTGCCCGATCTTTTGCGGCCGGGGGATGGGCGGTATTGCTGCCGTACCCCTGCCACGCGTCAGGCGCGGGATATGTTCGCTACCCCCCCCCTCCAAACCACTTACCGCCAGAGGGCCTGCCGGGGAGACCGCTTACCACCCTCCCCCTCACGCTGACGTCACGCCTTCGTCAGCGTCATGTCACCCCACCTTTCGACCTCTGCCGTGCATCCACCTCACCCGGCCCCACGCATGACTCTGACTACCCCGCCACCATGGCCATGCCACCTAAGCAGCCCTGCCACCTGGGCATCCATGTCACCTGCGACGTCATCCCCTCCGTACCTTGGGCCCCCCATGACATCAGCATGACGTCATCACAAAAAAGGCGCCAATTCGCCCAAAATGCATAAAAAGGGCAAAAAACTGTTGTTTTTTAACGTTTGCTGCCGAATAACCTGGAGCTCAGCTGAAGGCGAATTTGATTTCCAACGGTCGGAAAACAAAAGTCATCCGCTACAACTGTTACTGCCTCCATTGTTGATTCAACCACACTCAATCCAACCTTTCCGACCGCTGCAACTGCCCATACGCCGTTAAAAACAGGTATTTCGCCGCAGGCACCCTCTTGCCCTCTCATTGTCCATATAAAACCTGTTTCCTGTTCAATTGCTACTGTAATTCAAGAAACCCTGTGGTTATTCGCCCTCAAAACTACCCGTGAGACCTCTGTAAAACCCTGCACAGAGAAACTGCCGGGGAAACCCGCGGCAAACTGAAACTCTGCCCAATTTTTCCAACAGAAGGGCAGCTACGGGGCCTAGCTACAAGCTAAGAAGCACTGCATTGCATCCTCCTTCACCTCTGATAAGCAAACCTCTGCAATTAACCAGCTATCCAGCTAAAAAACACTCTGCCACATTGAGACAGAGTGCCCCCCAGAACAGTTAAACCTGTGACAGCCTTTTAGAAAACTTCCAAGACTGCTCACTGCAGACAGAGAGCAGTATACCCCTAAAAATCAATTTTTGAGGCACAGTGAGAACTGCCAGTAAAACCCAAAACGATGGAGGCTTTAACTGCTCTGGATACCTTACCCCTTAACCCACCCAACAGAGAACTAGAAGCCATACCTTTGGTGGATGATGATTCTCTCATCACAGACTTTGTGGCACAAAGGAACCATTTGA